>PVJC01007397.1:8900-51687 GCA_004026665.1 Murina feae
CCCCCCCCCCCGCCGCCTCTTACCCGCTTCCCAGTGCCCTCCAACCCTGCTGCCTCTTTCCCATCACGGGTCCTGGGTCCTGCGCTGTCCCGCCCTGCAGCCGCTCTGTGCACTCGGGAAGTCCCTCAGCCCGGCCTGTGCCCTCTCGCAGTCTAGGACCCCTCAGGGAATGTCCACCTGCTGGTTGCCTGACCAGCCTGGGTGAGGGGCTTTAAGGCTGCCCACAGCTCCCATTGACCCAACGTCCCAGCAAGGCCGGCTGGACGCAGGTTCTGGAGTTTTTTTTCCTATAATTGATACTGTTCCTTGATACACTGTAATTGATACACTGTTCCTTTAAGGCAGACTTCTAACTAACGAAGCCTCCTCTGCTTCACCTGGCAGTGTCTATAATGAAACAATTGTTACTTTTACTGGTTAGGCCCGAGCTGCTCTTTCCTTCAGCTCCGGAGGATTCTATGATTGTTACATTGTTTCAAAGCTGTGTTTTGTATCAAAGCTGTGTTTTGCTAGAGGCAGTTTAATCGGAGCTGAGCTGAGGGGCGAAGCTTCACTTTCGCTCCTGCCGCAATGGAAAGGGCTGTTTACTCAGGTCCGTGAGTGGCGGCCGCCATGTTGGCTGGGCTAATTTGCATACAGCCACTCTGATTGGCTGGTGGGCGTGGTTTACCCTGTCTCAGAGAAATGGTTAATTTTAATATTTCGCTTTTATAGAATATATATATATATATATATATATATATATATATATATATATATGCCTAATCTGCAAATTGTCCCCACGGGAGTTCAACCAGGAGACTGATCACTGGCTATAACATACGCTGACCACCAGGGGGTGGTGAGGAATTAAGGAAGACCCCAGTTGGCAGCTGGGATCCGGGGAAGGGAGGCCCCAGTTGGCAACCAGAAGACCTTGATCAACCCTGATCGCCAGCCAGGCCTAGGGACCCTACCCCTGTACAAATCTTGTGCACCAAGCCTCTAGTTATATCTATAATAATAAAAGCATAATATGCTAATTAGATCAGATGTCCTTCTGGACGAGGCCAGGGCTGCAGCCATGGGATCCAGACAACAGACATGGCTGTGAGGGAGGGGTCCAGACCGCCACCCACAGCTGCAAGGGAGGAATCAAGGCAGCTGCTGAGGCTGTGAAGGTCTACTCTTGCATGAATTTTGTGCTTTGGGCCTCTAGTTATAAAATAAGAAAAGCAGGAGTGAGGGGCTGAAAGGTTCTCAAAGGGTTTGATTAGAGAAGAAAGCAGAGATGAATCATGACCTTTGTTATTTCAGGGATCACTTGGCAGGAGTGTCCCTACTGAAATTCTTGTCTATTGTGTTTTTAACCATAAGCGGGGTTGCCAAGCTTTTTTATAAAGGGCCAAAAAGGGCCAGATAGCAAGTAAGCCAGAAGGTCTCTGTCACAGCTATTCAACTGTGCTGTTTTAGCCTGAAAGGAGTCCTAAACAACATACAAATGGGTGTGGCTGCATTCCCATAAAACTTTATTAGTATAACAGACAACAGGCTGAAATTGGCTCATGGGCCATAATTTATTTTTCATTGGTATAGAAGACTTTCTTCAAGATAATAGATTATTACGTTTGTAAATAACAAAGATCAAATAAACTTACATCTGAAACCATGGGGTAGGTTTTGTCTCTTTACAGAAAGTTATCCTAGTGGATTAAGAACTCCTCTTTGCCCTAACCAGTTTGGCTCAGTGGATAGAGCGTCGGCCTGCGGACTGAAAGGTCCCAGGTTCGATTCTAGTCAAGGGCATGTACCTTGGTTACTGGCACATCCCCAGTAAGAGGTGTGCAGGAGGCAGCTGATCGATTTGTCTCTCTCATCGATGTTTCTAACTCTCTATCCCTCTCTTTTCCTCTCTGTAAAAAATCAATAAAATGTATTTTTTTTAAAAAAGAACTCCTCTTTGACGAGCATACTCATTAACAGGGAATTAGTAAAAAAAATGAATAAGGTGATTAATATCACATATAATATATTTATTCCAATGCTTTCACCATAAAATGATCACCTCAAAATTTTCAAATCTTGTGAAAATAAAAACTTGTACTTGTATACCATTTTAAAGAATGCACTATTTCTTCCAACTTTCAAAAATACATGAATCTTGAAGGCAGGATTTGTATATTATTCAATTTTTTCCAGGAACCCATTAAAATGCCTGGTACAGAAAAGTTATGTGAAGATACATTTAACTACGAGCAAGTATCATTTTCCCTTTTACGCAGCTGAAAAATTTGGTCTTAAGTTAAATGTTCCAATAAGGCTCATAAACAAACAGTTTCAGAGGCAGCACAAGTGTCCAGTAACCTGCCTCCTGGATTTTAATTTCAGTTATACTCTACAGTCACAGATATGAAAAAGAACACAGGGCTAAACACGTAGTATAATTAATATTGCATAAATACACAAAGATTATTAGAACGACTTTTATGGAATGAGCTTATTGTCTTTGCTCAAAACTCCCCTTCAACGAGAAAATGCCTCTGACCCTTACTCCAGAAATTCCATGTGAATGCAAGCAACACTGTCTTTGGCCCAAGCTATTAAGACCATAGATGGGCAGTCTAACTCAAAGTAAACTAGAGGAGGACTTCTCTGGACATTTAGAACTGCCAGTGAGAAGGAGACTATAAATTAGAAACCTGGGTGTTATTAACACACACACATGTTTTATCATGTGGATTGGGGAACAGAGATATCTTTATTGCAACAAAAGAAAAGAATGAAGCAATTTACGGAGATGCTCTTGTATAAAACTTGGGGCAAGATTACTAAGCAGAGTCGAGTTAGTACAGCTGTTCTAGATGCCTACATATCTATTTTTACCTCTGGGATCATAGGAAACCTTGTGGTTCCTACATACATTATCATTTCCATTTCGGTTTGTGTTTCTGTGTTTAGCCAATTACCAAAGTAATGACTAATACAAAGAATCATTAAAGGGACACATGGTCAGTGTTTATCTGTGTTTACCTGATTTGAATCTGGAGAAAGTCTACATTGATAAAGTTAAGAGGATAATACAGCTACCCAGAAGAAAAAGAAAAAAAAATTACTCTTTTCTGAAATCTTTAGGTACAAGGTAAATATTCCCCAATGGAGAAAAGCTGTCTGACTAAATATGTTAGCTTGATAGCAAAGAAACCATAGCCATTATTTACATCAATATAATGAGCTGGCTAAATTCAGAGGAAATTCTGACCTGCAGTCTGACAGAGAAAATGCTGATTGTGGATGTTCAGAATGACAAAATGGACTTTTCTCCATCAGCAAAGCTGAGTAGTCGAAAGAGCCTGTTGGCCTGCCATTTTTCTCTGTGTTAGATGCATAGATGCATCTGCATAGATGATCAAGGATTGTCAAAATATGGTCACACTTCTGTAATTGATTTGCAATTGAAAAATATTTAGTTGATAGATAGGCATCCTATATTTAGCCCTAAAAAATTCATTAGAGGACTTACTGCCCTTCAAAATCACACAAGCATAGGGAATTTGGAAGAAACATGCAACCATTTTTTGGAATAAATATACAATCTCAAGGATTCTATAAAAGCATCAGCAGGTGTGTCTGAGGAACATGTCTCCTCATTTAAATATGTAACGTGACCTTGTAGGTTAGTGGTTCTCAGAGTATGGTCCCAGGAGTAACAGCATCAGCATCATCTGGGAACTTGTCCCACTCAAGACCTACTGAGTCAGAAACCCTGGCTGTGGGGCCAGCCATCTGTGAATCCAATGCATTTTCTATGGACTGAGTTATGTTCATTCACCCTCCTCTCCCTGTCAAATTTATACGTTGAAGCCAAAAACACCATTGTGATGATATTTGGAGGTGGAGTTTTTAGGAGATAATTAGGTTTAGATGCTATTATGAGGATAAGGTCCTCATGATGGAATTAGTACCCTTAAGAGATCGGAGAGCTTATTCTCTCCTTTCAAAATTGTCTGCTTAGTATCTCAGTCAAAAAAAAGAAAACCATGTTGGGACAAAATCCAGTAGCCTTATAACAAGAAATATCCAAGTTATCTTGTACGTCTTACTAGAAGATAGGATGGTTGGTCATCTGTTTTTGTGTTTATGATATTATAAAATATCTTCTCCTCCACCTCCTATATCATTGAAAGTCACTGGATTGTGTTTTCCAATTTGTGTGATAGCGTGTCAAGAAAATAATAAATTGTTTTGTTATAAAATTTTCTAAATAGTATGAAAAATCTATAGAACATTTAAAAACTCGTAGCTGTTGAGTTTTAGAGTCATTGAAGTATAATTTTTGAAGTGTTCTTGTATACATAACTTACATAAATGCTAAAACAGAGGGAATAGATGTTATTCTTCAGCTTTGACTAATGCCATGCTTGTACATTATAATCTCTTAAGTGGGTGATGCTAGTTGAGCTTACTGAAAAAAAGTGCTAAAATGATTTTTAAAGCGTTATGAAATGGTGTTAATATATAACTAACCCCTGCTGACTCTCGTTCCAGTTCCACTTCGAACAGTACGCCTGGTCGGCGGTAGTGGCCCTCATGAAGGCAGAGTGGAGATTTTCCATGATGACCAGTGGGGCACAGTTTGTGACGACCACTGGGAACTACGCAGTGGACTGGTCATCTGCAGGAGTTTGGGATACCGAGGTGTTTTAACTGTGCACAAGGGAGCTAGTTTTGGACAAGGTAATTTTTAAAAAATATATTTTATTGATTTTATAGAGGAAGAAACAGAGAGAGAGAGACACATCAGTGATGAGAGAAAATCATCGATAATCTGCCTCCTTCATGCCCCTACTGTGGATGGAGCCAAAACCCAGGCATGTGCCCTGTTACATGTGTCCTGACCAGTAATCTAACCCTGACCTCAGTGGTTTATAGTTTGATGCTCAACCACTGAACCACACCGGCTGGGTAGACAAGGTACTTTTTAAAAAACATTATCATTATTGTTAATATCACAGATTTTTAAAATGTTGCTTTTTTAAAAAACAAATGAAGCATAGGCATTCTCTAATATGTAGTAGCAAGTAGAGATAGAAACTTAAGGCATAAGAAGAAAAATTGTGTGTAGGAATTTTTAAAATGGCCTTTCCTAGAAAGTAGAAATGAAGAGAAAGGGACATTAAAATCAAATGACATATGCTCTCAGACAACCTTTAACATGTAAATTTTATTTAGGTTCAATTGGTTAGTTGCAGAGTACTAACATAGAGGAAAGCAGAGTGATTGACACAGCAGGACAAGTGAATTAATAAGGTGAGTTAGAATCTATAAAGTGGACAGCTCATTTCTAACAGAAGGCATACAGCTGTCATCCATGCTGATTACTCACCTGGTAGGTGATGGCTAAAAACTCTGCAGTTTTGGAAATACCAGCATGTGATGATGATCTGAATTCTTAGGATGTGTCTTTGTTGACAAAATGAAATATAGTTTGCCAATTGTCCAGATAACTCAATCAATATGGACTGGCTGAGTAGCTCAATCCAAAAAGAGGAAAATACTCTACAATAGCTTTTATCAAGATGACTTATAGTTTACATTATCTAAAGTGTTGACAGCTCTGCATTTAGCTTCGTATCTCTAAGGAACAAGCCTGGTGGTACAATTCATTAATTTCTTCTATCGCAGGTGGTAAAATCGCCACTGTCTCAGCATTGCATCCACCTTAGATTCACAAGTGAAATATTCTTTGCCCCACCGCTTTCATTCATTCCTGCTTATGCCTCAAGGGAGTTCTGGTCTAATGCACTGGCAAAAAAAATAGTATAGAATACTGGCAAGAAAATGTTTTCTATTTAAATAAGTAATAAAACAATAGAGTTTGGTCTCGCGTAAAATTATTTTTTTTTAATTTTTTTGGCTACATGGAGGCAATTTTCTTCAGATAACTGACCACTTCTCTAAGATGAATATCCATTTTTATAAGGCTGTGTATTTAGGGTAGTTGGTGATGCTATACATTATACTAGAGTTTTATTATAATAAAACACCTGCTGAAGTGAATCAGAAAGAACAAGCGTTTGACAACAAAGGAGATATGAGTGGAAAATTTAGTGCTAACACTTATGTGTCAGATTTCAATCTCTTATTTCAATAAAATGAGAAGAAGAAGAAGACCAAGCCAGATTTATTTTGAATCTTAAAAGAGCTGGCATATAAAAAGTGTCAAGCCCTAACTGGTTTTGCTCGGTGGGTGGAGCATGACCCTGCGGACTGAAGGGTCCTGGGTTCAATTCCAGTCAAGGGCATATGCCTCGGTTGCAGATTTAATCCCTCGCCCTGGTCGGGGTGCAGGAAGCAACCAGCTGATGTTTCTCTCTCTTTGTCTTTTCCCCTCCCTATCACTCTCTCTAAAAAGCAATGGAAATATATACCCTCAGATGAGAATTAACAACAAAAAGTGTCCAGTACAAAGCCTGCCTGGTGGCATTGCACAATAGAGGCAGAGAGCACCATCAACTGTATAATTATAGGTTATTTTCCGTCTTCTGAAAGTTAGAAGGGCCAGATCGGTGTTGTGTGGTACAGTGGCAGAGTGATGTTCCAAGGGGCACAGATTTGAATGGGACTTCTTATGGAGCAGAGACGAGTGTGACTGAATGTATTAGGTAGGAACCCAGATAATCTCCCCACTCCACCCAGGGAGACCCAGCTCTAGTCTGCTCACTGCCTGGAATCCTGTACCAAACAAGTAAGGAATGAATGATCATGAGAAATTTAAAATCGCAAAGCAACATGAGCGGGGAGAGGTAATGAAACTCAGGTTATTCGTTCTGAAGAAAAGAGCCTGAGAAATGAATTTCACAATCTGCTTCGCTGTATGTTTTATTTTAAGAAATAGGCTTACTTTGTAAGCTGATTTGGGATTAGACACAACAAACAACTTTTTAATGTAAAGCTGCTTACACTCCCCCTTATTTTTCCACTCCACATTAAATTTACAGTTTAACTGGGGGTCGAGGGGGAGAAAAAGCAATTTTGAATGCAGCATAGAGACAGACAACAGAAATATGAGTGGAAGGGTTGGGGAGAGGAAAGGATGCATTAGAATTTTAATTATTTGTCATTTCTTAGTAAAGTAAGAAGAATTAGATTAATACTCTATGTATATATACCAGTATATTATTACCAACATTCAAACAGGAAGGAAAAACATTTGCATTTACTTCTTTGTATAATTCCCCATTAAAGAAAGAATACAATTTTCTCCATGCACTTTCTCCCTTCTCTCTCTCTCTCTCTCTCTCTCTCTCTCTCTCTCTCTCTCTCTCTCTCTCTCTCTTTTTCTCTCAGTTTTGAAATAGCAAGCATGGCTTACCAGAGAGAATCCTTGTTAGCATTAAGAAGAATTAGTTTTGCAGCTGCATAGGAATAAAGCTTAAAGGATTCTCCTTTAAATAGGTTCCTCCATTTGGATGTGTCTTTTGCTAAAGTGGAATGTTCTTCTCCCATCCCCTCCTTCCCCCCCCCCCACCCCGCCCCAGTAAACCAAAAGGTTAACTTGGGAAGCACTGAGAAGCATTTTGCCTGTCACTGCACGGGGGCAGGAAAGGGGGAGTGAGTCACTTTTCTCCCTGGCAGGCTCTCCAATCCCTTGTCCCAGCGGTCTCCCTGCAGCAAGCCTGGGTGGTACTCTGGGAATTTGTTCCAGCCTATCTGAGCCAGTATGCTGATGTAGGAAGCACAAACTTGACCTGGGGCAAGTTTATCTCCTCTTCTCCTCGGTTTACAGAAGTTTGTGCTGAAGCCCCAAACTTGAGAGCAGAAACAAAAGATAATTCTAAGATAAATGTCATCTTCTATTCATCACCCCTTTCCCATTTCATAATCAAATTTCTAAGTGGAATTTAAAACAAATACAAGAATAAACTGAAGGATATCAAAGATATACCTATACCTCTGAATTAAGCTTCAGTAAATAGGAGTAAAAATAATCTCAAAGATAAATAAAATGTCTCAGTGGATAGGAGCTCAAATTCTTCCTACCATACCTTGCATAGTGACAGCTTTAAAAGATGTTTACATATTGGATCTTATGGAACCTGATATGGACCCTATAGAGTTCTTAGCACATCTGTTTTGTCACTATGGTAACAAAGACAAGATGAAGTAGGAATAACATTGTTTAGCAAGTGCTGATTACATGATCTCATTTAGTGCACATTGTGCCTGTGAAAAATATATATTACTAGGGGCCCGGTGCACAAAAATGTGTGCACTCGGGAGGTCCCTCAGCCCGACCTGTGTCCTCTCACAGTCTGGGACCCCTCTGGGGATTTCCACCTGCTGGTGTGCCTGGTCAGCCTGGGTGAGGGGCTGATGGTTGTTTGCAGGCTGACCAAGACCCCCAGTGTGGATCCTTACCCCATTGGGGTGTGGCCAGCCTGAGTGATGAGCTGAGGACCGTTTTCAGGCTGCCCACAGTCCCTTCAGGTTTTGGGTCCCTACTGGGGTGACTGGCCAGCCTGGGTGAGGGGCTGATGGCTGTTTGCAGGCTGGCCAAGCCCCCCAGTGTAGATCCTCACCCCACTGGGGTGTGGCCAGCATGGGTGATGGGCTGATGGCTGTTTTCAGAATTTCAGTCTGCCCACAGCTCCCATTGACCCAATGTCCCAGCAAGGCAGACTGGATGCAGGTTTCTGGGGTTTGTTTATCTTCTATAATTGATACACTGTTCCTTTAAGCTGGGGCCTAGTAACGAAACCTCCTCTCTGCTTCAGCTCTGGCTTCTATAATGAAACAATGTTTAATTAGAAGTCAGGCCCAGCCTGCTGTTTGCTTCAGCTCCTAGGATTGAAACATTTGTTGCAAATATGATGTTCCCTGGAGCGGAGAGAAAACAAGGCGGCCTGCAAACAGTTTCACTTCTGCTGCAAAGGATGCTGCCTGTTTACTCAGGTCCCTGAGTGCCAGCCTCCATGTTGGCTGGGTTAATTTGCATACAGTTGCTCTGATTGGCTGTGGGCGTGGCTTAGGCATCCCAAAGAAACAGTTAATTTTAATACTACGCTTTTATTAGTTAGGATAGCCCCAATTTTTCACAGAGAAAGTAAGTAAAGCTGTCAGCTGTCACAAAATTTGCCCAAGTTTACATTGCTATTATGATGGGGGTTTTTTGAGGGGGAGGGGTCTAGATTATTGTCATAACCTGTCTCTGCACTAGATGGAATGTTCTAAGTTCTTTATGCTTAAGAACATCATGTCAGAAAAGCTTGCTTCTTCAAAACCTTAAAATCATAGATTGTAAAAGGTAAAGGAAATTTTAGAGGTGCTTTAGCCATATCCCTTTTTTCTGCATGTGTAATAAAGTAGGGAACATGAGTGGCTTCTTTAGAATCACAAAGCTAGAATCCAGAACTTCAGTCTGTCTCAGCATTCTCTATTCTGATTCTCATTCCATTTCAACTTTGACCAGAAAACACAATGATTTTCTTGAGAGGATGTTGACAAAGCACTTTCCTACTAGAAGTCTTCAAAAGGATAAAATTCATGTCACTCAGCCATAACTGGATTTAATTCACATTCATGCAGAGATTGCTAGCCATGTGATTTTTACGGCCACAGAGATCTATCTGTTCAGCAGCTAGTTGAAAAATCTCATCACTTTGCTATATATCTGGCTAATGTATAAAAATCTGATTCCCTTTTCCCCCATAAAAGTTGTGGGTTAGTGATGATTAGATTAAAGAAACTCAGAGTCCCTCAAAGAACCACACTATCTGCATTATTTTAAAAGAAGAGATGAAGGGAAAATGGTATAATCTGTCAAACATACGCTCAAGCATCACAAATCAAGCTCATGAACCCCCAGAAGCCATGGACAATACCTAGATTATGTCTGCTTTTGGAAACACCAAGTCAGTTTGTCCCGACACAGCCCTAAAATATTGAAGGAACTGAAGCTGTGTAGATGATTAGGTAGATGACAGGTAGACAGATAGATAGATGAGAGATAGGATTAGAGAATGAAAACATCTAAAACATACACATCAATTTTGCATAAGTTCCCACTAAGTAGAAAGGATAGTTTGGAGGCAAAAAGTAAAAATGACAGCAGCAGCAATAAAATCCTTGAGTAACAGTTATTACCTGAAGAAATAAAAACAAATTTGCTTTTTTATCTTTGAGGTTTGCATGAAGATAAAATTGTATTAATTTTATGCCACCTTAACATTAATTTTTAATGCAGAAACCAATTTGGAAGGATATGGGAAATGTGTATTAAGTAAATTTTTCCCTTAGGCTCAATAGTCCTGAATATATTAACATAAAAATAAAATGACAAATCTTTGAACATTACTTTTATAACTCTTTTGGGCTCCTACGTAGTCAATAAACATCGCCAAGCTTATGATCTGTTGCTGGCTCTGTTCTCTTTGAGAAAACCATGAAATTTTTTCTGTGTCTCAGTTTATCTACCCATGAAATGGAGATAATTGCCATTATTCTATAAGATTATTAGAAGAGTAAATTTTTAAAATCATATGTGAAAAGACTTAGTATGTTCACTGTGTCTGAGTCATTTCCACATAGAAAAGACCAGAGTTACCCAGTAGCACAATCCGCTTTTCACAATAGTGGGGTCAGAGTTAGGAGTTCCAGATGCAAGTGTCAGCCCTGCCACTGGTTACATATGTGAGCGCAGTTGCTCCATTTGCCTAAAGCAGAGGTCCTCCCTAGGAAGTCAGTGCAAGAGAAAATGGATTTTGATTACATTCAGTCGTGTAGACGCCCAAAACATCTGCTGAACAACCCAACTGAACAATGCAGAGTGCTGCAGTGAATCACTGATTGAAGTCTGACTCTGTCGGATGCAGGGGAATGTGCCACCAGGCATTAGCTAGGAGGTCTTAAGCAACGTCACTTACTGTCTCCGATTTTTACTTTCCTCTACAGTAAACGGCCTATAGGAGCACTTAACATTTAAGGTTATTTGAGCATTCAATGAGATAACAGATCAAAAGTACTTTGAGTGTTGCTGCCTACATTGCAAATTCTTCAAAGGGTGGGCTGAGGTATTCATTATTATGACTCCAGAATGGTATTCTAACATTCATGGATTCCTCTACTGTGGTTTCTAAAAACAGACAATCCCGATATGAACATTTCAAGCTCACGTGAGCTCTCCAGTTCCTCATCTTACAATTGATCAGACAAGGATAGCTTTAGCTTTTCCAATGGATTGTTTGAATCCTAATGATTTAATTTCTGTTATATTAAATGAAAAATACAATGTTCCTAGTTACCTTGGTCATGTAAACCAAAATATAATTTTGTCTTATATTTGGATTTTTCTAGTGAAGGCACAAATTATACAACAATTAAGTGATTGAACCAATTTATTTTACTTGTGGAAATCAAAATTTCTTATCTAATTCAAAAAATAAATAACATGAGTCATCACAGAAAATGTCTACATCAACATCCTATTAATTTATAGACTCTTCAATTTAACTTCCACATTTGTGCTAGATGCTAAAATATACTTCTGATTGTCATTTCTTGTTGTGACAAACAATATAAAATTCAAAATATTTTAGAGTGTGGTCCCAGCTTCCTATTAGCCCTTCTTCTCCCTCATTAATATACTTTGTGTTTAGATGCCAGGAGACTATTCACTATCCTAATACCTCCAGCATGTTCATGCTGCCCCCACTATATGGTATAACTTCTATTTTATGCATGGAAACCTCTATGCACTTTTTAAGATTGGGTCAAATTTTATCTACATTGTGATTACAAAATTCCCAATATCTGAAATTTATTCTTATACAAACATATGATTATATATTTATACATTAGTTATCATGCACATATTGTTAACTTATGAAGCTAACAGAATATTTGAAAAATCAGGAAGAGTGATGTCACTGTATATGCTTCACATCTGAAAAACAAGGTTTTATTTAACTCTGTTTTATAATGACCCAAAGATCTGTTTGTAAGTTTAATTTAGTATTTCTTTTTTAAATATATATATATATATATATATATATATATATATATATATATATTATTGATTTTTCGCAGAGAGGAAGAGAGAGGGATAGAGAGTTAGAAACATCAATGAGAGAGAAACATCCATCAGCTGCCTCCTGCACACCTCCCCACCGGGGATGTGCTCACAACCAAGGTACATGCCCCTGACCAGAATTGAACCTGGGACCCTTCAGTCTGCAGGCTGACACTCCATCCACTGAGCCAAACCGGTCAGGGCCTAATTTAGTATTTCTAAGAATGTTTCATATAGCTCTTGTGACTGAAAGAGGACCTTTTAACATATTGATCCAAATGAAAAAGCCCTCCACCAGTTTGCAAAGGTGTTTGCTGAATTTTAGCTGCTAAATCAATAGTTTCCTGGGGGCATGAAATGTTCTTGAAAGTTCATTTGGAGGTTTGCCATATTGTACTAGTATGTTTAACAAAACCCAATGAAATCATTCATTTAGAAGTTATCAAAGGCTGTTTCTAGCTGTCCTAAGCATAAAAGAAAGGAGAACTTTAATAAATGAAACACTTAGGAAAGTTTTTAGAAAATATTAGAAGGCATTTCCAAACCTTCTTTTTTAAAGTTATCTTTTCTTGCAATGTATTCCTTCCAAAATAGCAGTTGTTTTCTTATTCACGATTAAAATAACATCCTTATCTTAAAAGTGGCAGTTTAGTTTGTTTATTTAGATGAATATCTTCAAGGCAGCCTACTGCTGACAGCCATTGTTTTTCCTTTTAATGTTCTGAGGAAGAATCAGAAAAGGGTGTGAACTTTGCCACTTTCTTGTTACAGACAGTACTTGCCTACCCTTGCAAAGAATGCAGACTGGTGCAGCCACTGTGGAGAATAGTAGGGAGTTTCCTCAAAAAACTAAAAATGGATCTCCCATTTGACCCAATGATCCCACTCCTAGGAATATATCCCAAGAAACCAGAAACACCAGAGAGGATATTTGCACCCCTGTGCCGGGCCAGCACAGCCAAGGGTGAGCAGTGAAGGATTAAAGAAAAGACAAAGAATAAGCTGGGTCTAGGTGGATCTCTTATGCCTGGCTAAGGCTGCAGAGAGAGATCCAGATGGCAAGCTGAGCCTTTATTTTATATCCAGAGGTAAACAAGGTAGTGGTCATCAGAGTTACAATGTTCTTGTGAGTTTCACTTGTTTTGGCAGCACTTGCTACATCTCCCTCAGCCCATTAGGTACCCCGATAAAATCTAGGGAGCATCATAAGGTCAAGCCTAATTGTGCTAAGAGGGCTATGCCCTCTAAAGTGGGACTTGTTTGTGGCTTTGCCAACAAGTCAGTCTGAGGTTTAACCCTATAGCTGCTCCCTACACACCTCTATGTTCATAGCAGCACAATTTACAATAGCTAAGTGCCCATTAGCAGATGAGTGGATTGAAAAACTGTGGTACATCTACACAATGGAATACTACACTGCTGTAAAAAGGAAGGAACTCCTACCATTTGCAACAGCATGGATGGACCTGGAGAGCATTGTGCTAAGTGAAATAAGCCAGTCAGAGAAGGATAAATATCACATAATCTCACTCATTGTGGATTATAATGAACAAGATAAACTGATGAACAAAAACAGATCCAGAGATGGAGAAGCATGGATCAGACCTTCAAACCTTAGAGGGAAGGTAGGAAAGGGTGGGGGGAAGGAGAAGAGCTCAACCAAATGATTTGTATGCATGCATATAAGCCTAACCAATGGACACAGACATCAGGGGAGTGAGGGCATGAGTTGGGGGAGTTAGGGAGGGATAAGGACATATATATAAAACTTAATCAATTAAAAAAATAATCCATGGTCTTCTTACAGGACAGTTTGTAAAATCTTCGCTGGTTGTAGTGGTTTTAGGTTAATTAAAAATAGATAATATATTTGGGAAACTGTGCCCATGTAAATTAAAATACTAGAAGTTAAGAACTCCAGGATACTTTATGATCCAGGTTTACCCCATACCCATACATTTGAATTGTCAGGTCATTGCCTATATCCATTACTACTGAATCTTAGTTCTTATTTTTAAAAATAAAAATAATTTGCTAAATGCTTAGAGGAAACCAACCATTCTGTAATCTGTAATTTTGTATAACTGTGTACCTTTGTTACAGCTTTTACACTTTGGATTTTAGTATTTTACACATTTATAAAATATAAATTTTTCTGGGGCTGGGGATTGATTTTTTTGAATCCTAATAAAGAGCACAGAATTTGTATATAGATAATGATCAACACATTCTGTTAAATTAGTTAGTAAATAAATGGCTTTATTCCACTCAAATATAAAAACTAAACTATATTTCCTAATAATGCAATTGTATCTGATTTCTGTAGGTACAGGTCCAATATGGCTGAATGAAGTATTTTGCTTTGGGAGAGAATCATCTATTGAGGACTGTAAAATCAAACAGTGGGGTGTGAGAGCCTGTTCACATGCCGAAGACGCTGGAGTCACTTGTGTTTTATAATGTACTAGTGACCTGTTGCTCGAAATCACGCAAGACCCGGGACCCCTCCCCCCTTCCCCTGAGCCTTGAGACCACCCCAAGTCCCAGAGTCCCACCCCACATGGCTGGCACACCATGGGACGGCCCCCAGCCCTGGAGTGCCGCCCAGGTGCCCCACCTCTGGGCCATGAGGAATGGCTGCCGGGCCCTGCCCCTGCAGCACACATGTGGGGCTGTGGAAACTCTGGCAGAAGCCGTGTGGAGCAATCGCTGATCCTGCCCCTGCTGTGTGCACAACCATTTTGTGATGGTGTTATGGTGTGAGGGTCAATTTGCATATTACCTATTTATTATATAGGATTATATTTCATTCACATTTATGAAATTGCTGCAAAATGATTTTTATTACTTTTCTCAATTAAAATCAGTTCAATGAATATTTAATAGATTAAGAATATTGCCCTTAAATAAGGAATATTTAAAAGTCACTGGATAGCCTGTTAACAACCTTCATATTTACTATATGTTTGTTTTTGAACCATTTTAACATTTAAGTTGTCAAATCGAATTTTATGATTTACACATTGAATTGCATATACTGAAGTTTAAGGCTTCTAGATTACAAATGTCAGTAACATGGAAACAGTTTCAATCAATGGTTCCAATTTATATCTTCACCACAAGATTGTAATTTTTGTCTTCTTTGTAACCTATTTAGTTGATTTTAATTGAATTTCTTTCTGAATAATGAGAAGGTTGAGAAAATTTCATTGGCGCCAAGTTTATAAAATCTTTAATTCCTGCATATTTTTTAAAAAGAATCTTATCCAGCTGTCACGATGTCTGATGAGCAATAAGTTGGCTGTAAATGGTAAGCTTTGATCATGTAAAACTTTTATCAGAAAGTTTTACAAGCCATCTATTAACATGGTAAATAATGACAGGGTTAATAGCATAATTATTAACAATAATAACGTGGTTGTTTTACATGGTAGTAGTAGTGACAGTTTTTTTAAAGAAGTGTATTTTTATTGATTTCTGGGAGGAAGGGGGAAGGAGAGAGAAACAAACAACAATGATGAGAGAGAGTCATTGATCAGCTGCCTCTTGCATACACCCCATTGGGGATAGACTCCCCCCTCAACCCTGGCATGTGTCCTGACCTGAAATTGAACTGTGACCCCATGATTCATAAGTCGATGCTCAACCACTGAGCCATGTGGGCTGGCTGTATTGACAGTTTTTACTGAATCGTAAAGTTAGTTGAAAGCAGGATTTAGGAAAAAAGGCACAGGCCCACCTTTGCCAGGTTGTGTGTAAATAACTGACGGATCAAAAGTGTGGTTTTTAACATGGAGCTCAGATTGTTATGCATTTAACTTAAGTTGAATAGTTATCTTGTTGCAATTCTAATACACTGTTTAAAATCTAAATGCATCTCCTTACTCCATCTAAACTAACAGCATGCTGATGTCTTAAGTGCAGAAAGAAGTGTCAACTATCCTGTGTTTTTCCATGAAGTCCCTGCCTCCCACCACTATGCTGGGCTTATATTGCACCCACATAGCTATACTAGAGCTAAATTTTCCAAAATTCTCTCTCCTACATTGTTCTTGTTGTCATGGACCACAGATGACATGTGGCATGGGATTGGGAAATCATGTGCAGCAGCAGCCATTGGTATCTTTACACTCAGAATGTCAGGCAGGGGCTACAGAGCACCGACAGCACACACAGGTTGTCCCTGCTCTGCTAGCTAACCTGGTTTACAGGACAGAAGTGCCTGTAGCTCCCCAAGTCCTCCAGGTGCCCCCCTTCTGTGTCCCATACTCCTGCGCCAGGTGCATCGTTAGCTCCCTGATGAATTCACTGCCTTCTCCTGAGGCCGCCAGAACCAGCAAAGCTGGAGGCAATGAAAAACCAATGCAGGTTCCAGAGCATCCTCATGGCTTCCATTTTGTCCTGGCTGCCTCCACGTTCATGTCTATCTTCCTTGCTAAACTGTCACCCTACTGAACTCAGACAACCCAGCAAGCACCAGGCAAAAAAAAAAACTGCAAACATTTCCTAGACGGTTTAGTCAGCAACCAACGTGCACATTTGCACAAGACGTGATGTGTTGAAGGGAATGAAGGAAGAGCTACTCTGCACCTGGAGATGTGAGGGGCCTTAGACAACAGAGTGGACAAGAGAACATGGGGCATCCAATACCTGCACTAGCCTAATATTGAGTCTTCTAGATTATAAAGAAATGAGATGTTTTTTAATTATGTTGGCTGTTTTACTGTGTTTTCTGAGATTGAAACACAGGGCCCAGGATTTTATAATTACATCAAGTATCAGACCGTTCCACTGTAGGTTTTTCTACAAAAACTAGAGGCTTGGTGCATGAAAATTCATGCATGGGAGGATGGTCCCTCAGCCCGGCCTGCCCCCTCTCATAGTCCGGGAGCCCTCAGGGATGGGAGGCAATGCCCCCATCACACCCTGCTACTGCCACTGCCAGCAGCGCAAGCCTCAGCCACCCTGGTTACCTGAGCCTTGGGTGGCCTTGGGCAGCTTGTCAGCCAACATCCAAGGTTTGCCTACGCCTCGGGCTGTCCCTGGGCAGCTTGGGGGTGAGGGCACTGGGGGACTCCGGAGGCAGGTGTTCGGTGTGGCTGGGCCTGCCTGGGGGCGGGGGGGGGGGGGAAGCCTTGCCATGCACCTGCCGCCCTGTCAGGGTTGAAGGGACTGAGTGCCACCATCTTGTGGCTGTGGACACCGCCATCTTTTAGGGCAGGGCAGTCAGTTAGCTTATTCCCTCATTGGCTATGGGCGCCATCATTTTTGCAATGGTGTGAGGGTCAATTAGCATATTCCCTCTTTATTAGATAGGATGTCAAGTATACAAGTGATTTTTAAAAGGGAAGATACTATATTATTGTTAATAGCTCTAGAATTGAATGTGAACCCTAAAGCTCTTTGAGGTTCCCTGAATGAAAAACTCTATTACACTCTTAGCTAGAGTAATTTTAGGTAACAGAGGAAAAATCAGACTGAAATACATTTATTAATCACCCATTAAGAATCTTCCTAGGGCCAAATAAGTTCAATCAAACCTGTGAAACATTCCAATTACTTTCAGAAAAGTCTTTGATGCTTCATACTTACAATATTTCCCTAAAAAGATTGATGCAATTAATGACATAAATTATTCTTCTGTTTTCTTTTGGTAAATTCATAAAAGAGTCCTGTTCTAAAGGTTCAATGAGAATAAATTGAAAACAGCTACCATTCTGAATTAGAGCTTATAAGGGAAGGCAAGCTGGCTTTCAGAGAACCAATTTGTCTGATATCCAGGTCAGCTGCCAGAATGATCAGAGGGTGAAAAGGAATAACCTGAGAGAGTTCAGATTAAAAAAAAAAATAAAAAAGAACAGGAAGGAGGAGAGAAGGGAGAGGAGGGAGGCAAAAGGAAGGAGGACAGGAAGAAAGAAGAACTGGAAAATGGAAGAAAGGAGATTCAAGGAATAATAAATTTGCTAATTGTCACTTCACCGTGCGACACAAGTTCTTCATTAAAAGGTAGGCCAGTTTGCAATATTTTTAAACATCTTATACTGAAGAAGTGAGGTAGCAAATTAATTGGGGGAAAGTGACTTTTGGGATTGTAGTAGGGTTAGACAGTTCTATGTTAATAATTCAAATTCTAAAATTGACTTCCTACTCAAAGCAGAGTTTTATTTTGAATCACAGGTAGTAAGGAAATCAAGACATTTAAGAGAACCAGTTTGTCCTTGAACTGGTTCTGACTGGTGGCTGTGTACTCGAGTTATAGCTGAAGGAGGTCACCGCCTGTAGACTTGACTTATGTTTACTTAGAGACCAAACATTCCCTATGCTAGGACACTGTCTGCTCTACTTTTCATTTTCAGATAGAATCACAATGTTATCAACTAATCATTAACATTGAGAAAAGTTATATTAAGACAAAGCAAATGCATAATATTCTGTTTGTGGATTATGCTTTTCCTACAGAGATAAAAACAAAACAAAAAGCTTAAGTAATTCATTATTCTTTTCTAAGTATCTTTTCCATGGACAGGCGAGCAGCATCATTTCACAAAAAGCCTAGTATTGATCAGACAGCCATGGGAGGCGGTCAGTGTTCTGCACAGGCAGCGGGAGACCTGGGGTTCTGCCCTGTGTGCGCCTCTCGCTGGCTGTGTGTTTTTGAGGGAAGTCCTTTTACTTCTCATCCTCAAACCCTAGCAAACAACATAGGAGCATGACTTAGCAACCCAGGTGTGATGGCGAGGACCAGCGGTGAATGTCAAGAACCAACAGAAGTCATTCACTTTCCCGCACCCTTAATATTTACTAGCCACCCCCACATTTGATAGTGTTAACACCAGTAAAGAAACTGAATTACGTTGAAGTTACTTTTGTTTGCTAGACCGTGTTCTTTTCATTTTGATGTGACTTTGAGGCCCTCACACATTAGATCAGTGGTTCTCAACCTTGGCTGCACATTAGAATCACCTGGGAATCTTTTTAAAATCCTGATTTCTGGGCCTCATCCTCCGGAAATTCTGTTTCTTTGTTACTAATGTTGTGGCCCCACCCCATAACAAAGAAACAGAATTTCCGGAGGATGAGGCCCAGAAATCAGGACTTTAAAAAGATTCCCAGGTGATTTTAATGTGCAGCCAAGGTTGAGAACCACTGATTTAGACGCAGTTAGGTAAGACCTATTAGGTAAGACCTGTTAGGGTAAACAGGCTGGTCCTGGAGAACGCCAGCCAGGACCTTGATGCAAACCCCTTGCTTCTGCACCCCGTCAGCCATACCTGACACAGCGCCATCCTGGTCAGTCAGGCTGCGGAATGTTACAAGTAGGAAACCAGAAAGAAATAAGCGAATCCTGGGCCCTTCTTGGGAAGTGGTTATGATCCAAAGAGAGAGAACGTGGTTTGGCACCGAGGGGATTTTTATGTCAGTGCCACAGAAGGCTAAGACTTGAACAGCCTGAGTAGAACACTAAGCTGAGAACAAACCGACGGTTTGCTAGAAGAACAGAAACTCCAATTTAGAGGCTTTAATTGGATTTAAGAGGCACCCTAACACCACAGAAGGGAAAGGAGTATCTAGCGAGGAGGGTGGCTAGAGGAAAGGTGGTGATCTGCAGGCTTAAGGAACTGGTGATGCCTAGTACCAGGCAGCCAATTAGCTGGATAAAGGGCGTCTTTCAGCTGAAAGGGATACTTCTCTTGCTCCACAGCAATTTAAAGCAGGTCACAGAGTGTGGATTGAAGAGTCAGGATGCCCCTAGTAAAATTAAACAAGCCAGGGACACTGTCTGTGCTTAACAATATCATCTTTAAAACAATACATTTACATCTCGACTCTCTTAGTTTGCAGTGTCACTGTTGTGATAAAATTAGATTGATCTGATAATCTGTGTAAATTGCATAATCTAATGTTCAAATTAGCCTTATTATTATTGCTATCTAGGAAGAAAAGGTGAGAGAGAGGCTGAGGAAATGTTTCTAGTTTATGCTTCAAGAATGAGTCTGGCTTAGTATAATTTTGAGTATGGAATTAGATGTGTGTAGGATGAATTTTAATATATGGTAATATCAGTTTCTTAGTAGTTTTGATTAATCATTTGGGCATAATTACCTTGCTTTATTGTATAATTCATGTTATGACATTGCCAGATGCCAGCATAGTTAGTACTAGAGTTTCTGCTTTAATTTCCATATTTTTCTTAAAAGGTTTATGCGAAGTGCACCTTAGCATGTAAGAGGCACAGTGTTCCGAGGAACATTTTAGGGAAAGAATTTGGAGCACAGGCTGGACTCCTCCCTCACTTACCCGTCACTCCTGTCTCATAGGCAGGTGTGAATTTGGTGCGGGTTCCACCACGTACAAGTTTAAACTCCATAAGCATCAACCGATGACCATCCATTTTCTCCTCTGTGTATGTGGGAATAAAAAAAAAAAGTACTTACAGTTTTGTTTCTAAAATTAGTAAAATGATCTGAGGACAATTGGAGGTATGCTGGGGTTATGTAAGAATCATTCAGAAGGGAGGTTTTCTCAACATTGGATGACAATACGTAGGGGAGCTTTATTATAAGCTTTAGTGACGAGGACAATGGGCAGAGTTCTGTTTGTCCATTTAAATCTTGGGTGTTGAAATTCTAGCTCCCCATGCCTAGAGACTTAAAAATAGACTTTTAGCCCTGGCTGGTATGGTTCAGTGCTTAGAGTGTGCCCCCATGCACTGAAGGATCTCGGTTCAATTCCTGGTCAGTTCTGGGTTGGGGCACGTGGGGGGCAATCAGTAAATGTGTCTCTCTCACGTCAATGTTTCTCTCTCTCCTTCCCTTCATTCCCTTCCATACTCTCTTAAAAAAAAAAAAACAATGGAGAAAATATCCTCTGGTGAGGATTAACAATAAAAACAAATAAAAAAGTACTTTTATAACATGAAAGTCCACAGTAGAATGCTAATTTAAGAAATTTATCACTTTGAAGGATTATAAATGTATCTTTGTAGTAATCAGAAGTTTTTTAAAGATCCATATCCTATATAATAAAAGCCTAATATCCTAAGTATTCAGTTGTCTTGTCATCCATTCAGCCAATCAAAACATAATATGCTAATGATATGCTAAGGCTACTCAACCACTCACTATGACATGCACTGACCACCAGGATACAGACAGTTGACTGGTTGCTATAACATCCACTGACCACCAGGGGGCAGATACTCTGACCAGTAGGTTATGGGAGCCCCTTACACGTCCAGCATGGTTCAGGGTCCCTGTTCAGGGTTCGAGTTCTGAAGGAGGCTGCACACAAAGAGAGAGAGACTAGAAGAGAATCAATTTGGAAACTGGGGAACCAGGCATGGAGCCTTCCTCTAGCAGGATAAGATTGCCCACTCATGCCTGGCTCTCACCAGCCTTTTGTAGAGTCCCTGAGAAAACAACCATATCCTTAGGCAGGCAATTCCAAGGAAGAATTTTACATGTAATTAACAGGTGGGGATTTGCTGTAATTAACAATGTTTCAATTTAAACAATGGGTGCATAGCTCTGACCTTTCAGAGAAACCAAGGTAGGTTAAAAACAATCAGTTTCCAGCATCAAAACAATCAGTTTCCAGCATAGGTTAGCTTGCTGCTAGGGGCCAGCCCTCCCACAGTCCCTCCCTGGCTGGCCAACTTCCCTTGTCCCTCCCTGGCCCGGATCATGCACCAGTGGGGTCCCTTGGCCTAACTTTCACCCTCTCGCAATCTGGGACCCCTCGGGACATGTCAGAGAGCTGGTTTCAGCCCAACAGTGAAACAACTAGTTGCTATGTCATGCACTGACCACTGGGGGGCAGATGCTCAATGCAGGAGCTTCCCCTGGTGGTCAGTGTGTTCCCACAGGGGGAGCACCGCTTATCCAAAAGCAGGGCTCACATCTGGCGGGTGCAGTGGCAGTGGCGAGAGTCTTTCCTGCTCTGCAGCAGAGCTAAGGATGTCTGACTGAGGGCTTAGGCCCACTCCCTGTCAAGCCCCTTGCACAAATTTCATGTATAAATATATTTAATGCCAGATCCATACTGAATAACAAAGTAGGAAGATAAGCTGTGTAGAGAGTTAGAGAATTGTTTTCCCTTATGGTCCAGAACAGGGAAGTCTTGTAAAATTAACAGATTCCTTAAATTTACATTGAACAGATTGATTTCTGTCTCCCCTCCAGCAAAGGAGGCCTAAATCCCTTCCAGTCTCTCCAGGAACTTCCCTGGAGTGAACAGTCAGAACAGAGGGTTTAACATGGTCAATCTGAGACTTCTGTTCCTCCTTCTCTAATTTAGTTACATTTAGAGTTCATTCTCATGTCCCAAGCACGAACCCTAAATGTAAGTTTCTTTTCCTGCAACTGCCTCATGGACACTGCTCAAATTCCATTATGCCCAAAATATCACAGACATAAACCCTGAGAGTTCAGAGAATCATGAGATTCCCAATAGCATGAGCATCTCAGGACCAAATATTAAATATCCTGTTGTCCACTACAGGAACAATCTCATTGATTGATTTTACCACCGCCCCCACCCCTTTGCTTCTCAGTTCCCTACCACTCCTCAACCCCTTTTCTACCCTCCCAGGCTGTCAGTTAGCACCCATTGCCTAGTAATTGCTTGAGCATCACAGGTCTCCATTTTATGCTTGTCACTATGTCCATGACTAAGGAGTCTTACTTTCCTCCTCCAAATCTACCAACAGACCTTGACCTAATAGTTATCATTCTCTCTAAGAAGATCTATTATGTACAACTAAAACAATATTCCCCCCTATCTTAAGGGCTGGTTTAAAAAGGAGAACATTATCATACATTCACTAAGAAGTCAAAATAGGCAGGCACGTAGCTACATACTGTGGGAAAAACAAAAGTGAGTAAGATGTAAGTGGTAAATACGAGATGAACAGGAAGAATCACCACGGATAAAGAGCTATCGAGTTTATGATTTAGAATCTGCAGAAAGCTCTGGCAAATAAATAGTCTCTGTTACTTAATAACTCATTCTGGCCAGTTCTTAAAATAAGAGTGAACACGCGTAAGAAAACCAATCCCCACCAAACAGGTGTAATCTCAAATCATGAGCACAGCTGTAGTCCTGGTAGCCATCCTGTTTCCTGAGAATGCTGTGCCCCTGCGCCTTACAAAGCTGCCTTCTTATTACTCCAGCTGCCTAGGTAGCCAAAGCATGGGATGTTTGCCTCAGTGACGATTATCACAATGCTTCCTGCCTGGCCCTGACCAGTTTGGCTCAGTGGACAGAGCATCGGCCTGTGGACTCAAAGGTCCCAGGTTCGATTCCGGTCAAGGGCATATACCTTGGTTGAGGGCACATCTCCAGTGGGGAGTGTGGAGGAGGCAGCTGATCGATGTTTCTCTCTCATTGATGTTTCTGACTCTCTACCCCTCTCCCTTCCTCTCTGTAAAAAATCAATAAAATATATATTTTTTAAAAAAGGCTTCCTGCCTGCCTGGAGGGCTTCCTGGCACCCTGCCCAACTTGCTAGGGTCTTATGGTCCCAAGTAATCCAAGCCAACTGGGCTCTCTGGTCCAGTTAACTCCAATGTATCTCTTCTCATATCAAGAGAGACCAAGAAAAACTACACCCACTTCTGGTGTCGTGACTTACTATTTTACCCAATTAAAGTATCCATCCTGCTTATGTGCCCTAGTCAGCCATCAGAGGGGGTGGAGCTCCCTCTACCCGCTGCCTGTCTCTCTTACGCAGCCAACTCGTGGATCCCATAGTATCTCTCCAGCTATCATTCCAAAATAGTTCAATTCCTTTATCACTTTATTCCACTGGTAATGCGAGGCATAATATTACAGCCCAGTGCTTCTGAACAATGCTCCATTTAGAAATTTTAGAAGGTAATGTGAATAACCACTAGTTCACGCACAGAATTGTCAATAGACCATAAAAAGGTATTTGTTCATATAAAGTATCAGTCATTGCTTTCCTATTGTACCCTTTAAGTACCATGTTGATATCCCTGTGCAGTAATAATTTCATTTTTGAACTTTAAAATAAGTCTTTGAATGACTTGCATATCTGCTTAGCTGGGGCAGCATAACCTTCCCTGAGCCTTGATGCCAGGGCACGTCAACTGAGCTCTCTGGATATTTTCTGACTTTTCAAGGCACATTTTAGAAATTAAAGCTAATGAAAAACAATGTCCAACTTAAATAGTTGAGAGAAAATATAATGATGTAGTTATAAAACATTTTCTATAGCTAAGTATTCTCTCAAATAAGAATAATGGCATTCCTGAATCAGTAGCTTTTATAGAATGCAAATAGAAGAGACTAGAAATTTAAAAAAATGCTGTAAAATAGAGAAAACTGTTAATTTTCCATCATTTGTAATATTCAAGGATTTATCAAGAAGGCAGAGTAGGAGAAGGTGAAGGACACCCTTCCTCTCCCCACTCTGGACCGGGCACAAGGGACAGAATGAGGCTGGCTGAGAGATTTGTCAATATTTAGTTACACACTGTGCTGAGGCATCTGAAATAATGCAGTAAGGTGACCCAGCTTGCAGATTAAACATAGAATTTAAGTGCATGTCACGCTGGGTGAAAAGGCACAATGGGAGGAACACAGCATCTGGGTTCAAATCCTGCCTCTGCATTCAGTGAGTTTACTACTTGTAATCTTAGGCAAATCAGTCAACCTTCCTTGGACCCACTAGTCTTATCTATAATATTAATGTAACTAGGGGCCCGGTACACAAAAATTGGTGCATTTGGTGGGGTCCCTCAGCCCAGCCTGTGCCCTCTCACAGTCTGGGACCCCTCGGGGAATGTTCACCTGCTGGTGTGCCTGGTCAGCCTGGGTGAGGGGCTGATGGCTGTTTGTAGGCTGGCCAAGCCCCCCAGTTGGGACCCTCATCTCATGGGGGTGTGGCCAGCCTGGTGAGGGGCTGAAGGCCATTTTCAGGCTGCCCACAGCTCCCATTGACCCAACATACCAGTGAGGCTGGCTGGAATCAGATTTCTAGGGTGTATTTATCTTCTATAATTGAAACTTTGTTGTCTTGAGCGCAGGCCTAGGCAGGCAAGGAAGCCTGCTGTTTGCTTCAGCTCTGTGGCTTCTATAATTGAAACATTGTCACCTTGAGCAGAGGCCCAGCCAACCTAGGTAGGCACTGGTGCAGCGGAAGCCTCCTGTTTGCTCTAGCTCCATGGCTGCTGGCCTCCATCTTGGCTGGGTTAATTTGCATACAGCTGCTCTGATTGGCTGGTAGATATGGCTTAAGTGTCTGGGAGTGAGGGTCAGTTTGCATATTACTCTTTTATTAGATTATATAATTATCAGGAAGAAACATGGCAGTCTTCTAACTCATTGGCAGCCTCTCTAAGTGTTGTGCAGAGCAGACCAGTGATCAGCATATATGCTCATCAATAATAGGATTGAGGCCTCCAGACCAAAGGGAAAACAGAGAGGGCACTAGCAAGAGGACAGATCTTTTGAAACTAGTGTTAACAGTGGACTAAAACAGGTGACTCTGGGCCACCTTGGATTCAGGCAACTGGAATGAGCTACATCACCCCAAGTGTGAGGAGCCACCTGGGGTGCTAGCTTCAGCCTTGGGACAGGATGAGATATGCAGTAATGGGACTGGAAGCACAGTGCCCCACAGGAGCCAGGAGTTGGAGGGGCTGCCATGTCCCAGCTTACCTAACCAAGGCAGCGATCAAATTCTAAGAGATTTTTCTATTCTTCTGCCTGGAGGTTAGATTGGTGCTCAAACTAAAAACCGTTTTGTCAGCAGGAAGAGGGGATACTTACTCATTCTTGATCCCCCTCAAAGATAAATGAACAAACTCATCCAATAGCTGACCACATCCTTAGGAAAGGGTCTCCATGCTTAGGCGCCAGTTGTTAGGAGGTGTCTTCTAGACTCTGTTACCTGCAGTGGTTTCCTGTTCAGACAGCTATGTTTTGCTGAATCTCTACCTCCCGAATTTCAGAGATGTAATTCAAAGGCTCCATCTCACTATAACACTCAAAACAAGTCTAGTATGTTGAGAAGCTGAGAGACTGGCTCTCAAACTGTGCTTTTTTTAAATTCCAGGTTTACTAGATTCATATGCCATCTCTGAGCTCAGTGGTTCTATTCAATCCACTCCTGGGTCTCTCTCTGCAGACAGGAGTCTAGAGTCCTGCTGTTTTCTATTTATTATCTCTCCCACCTAATCCTTAGCAGTAGAAGGTGATGGAAGATGGTTAGTGTGGTTCCATATATCCACAGGGAGTCTAACCCAGATGGTCATAATACTCTTTCTGCGGCTTTTCTATGTATATTACATAGGAAATAGCATGAACAATTAGATCCTGGAGTAGTCCAACACATATATGAAAGCGTGATATATGATAGAAAGTTAGAAAAGATATTCTCTGTTATACTGCGAAGACAGTTTTTCCAAATATGATTTAAAAAATAACTAGGGGCCTGGTGCAAGAAGATTCATGCACAGGGGGTGGGTCCCTCAGCCCGACCTGCATCCTTTGCAATCTGGGAGCCCATAGGGGTGCCCTCTCCAATCCGGAGTTTCTGTCTGTCTTTGCAGTCATATGAGTGAATTGTCTGAGACCCCAACTCAGTTTGGTTTTTTCTCACAGAATAATAGAGGTCTTTTTTTTTTTCTTTGCTCCATTGGTGGAGATTTCCTAGAAGTTGCAGAATATCTTCCTTTTAATATTTCCTCAACATTCTGACTTTACTTATGTCTCTCACCTTTGCTTTCCCTCTATCCCCACCGGCAATAGTAACTTGCTCCAGGCTCACTTTGCTCTAGTGTCTGGGAGGTCCCACAATGTATCTGCCACCAGAACTATGAGTCCCAGCATTCCTGGTGCTCCCCGTGCTCTGGGCTTCCACTTCCGGTCTAGGGGCTGCCACCAGAACTACTATTCCCAGAATCCCTGGTGCTCCCCATGCTCTTGGTTTTCACTTCTAGTCCAGGGCTGCAGAAACGAAAAGGACTGGGAACTTCAGCTGCCTCCAGACTGGGCTGACAGGACTGGACACTCCAAGTGGTGTCGCAGGGACCCAGGCCTCTTGGTGCCTGCATGGGTAGACCTGGAGTGGCCATTGGGGCAGGAATGCCCTCCGTGTTGCCATGGTGATGTGGCGGGCGTTCCCGCCCTGCCACTGGCCACTTGGTGCCTGCCCTTGTGCTCACAGGCCCGTCATATTTGTCGTGTTAATTTGCATACTCACTCCTGATTGGCTGTGGGGTGTCATGAAGGGATAGTCAATTTACATATTTGTCTATTACTAGTGTAGATGAAATCAGTTCCTGGTGTGTATTAAGCATAAAAATCAGTTCCTAGTCAATTAAAACTCAAATGTTTAAAGCCAACCTGTAAAACTAGGAGAAAAAAAATAACACAGGAGGATATCCTTTTAACCTCCTTATAAGGAAATATTTCTTGAATGGAACAAAATACATAAACTACAATGAAAATATTGATGAATTTGCTACATTAAAAAACGTTATAGGAATCTAAATACATAAAACAGAGAAAAGAAGATAAGGCAAAAATTGAGATAGAATATTTGCAATGCATGTAATAAGAAAATAATTGGTTTTCATAAACAAGATCAAAATAAAGTAAAAATAGAAAAATAAACTTAATAGAAAAATGGGCAAAATATATGACTTAGCAACTGACAGAAATCAAGCCAAGTAGTAACTAAGAAAGCTAAACTACAGTAAGGTATCATTTAACTGTTTCCTGCCTTGTAAGACTCACCTTAAAATGCCTCATTTCTCCCAGCCCCATTTCTAAAACTTCGTAAATACCCTTCCTTGCTTTCTACCTTCTAAAACACTTTGAAAACTATGCCAGTGTTGTGTTCTTTTTTACTGCAGTAAGTTAATAAACTCTACTTGATTAGCAAGTTACTCAGCTCATCTTTTGTGCAGTTATTCAGGTAATTCTTCTGTGTAGTCAACTAAAGTATATTTCATTTATTTTTATGTATTGATTTTTCTCTTAAAATTTAGATTTTATTGGTTGTCTTAGGATAATTACAGATATTTCAATTTGTACACAATTCTTAACAATGAATATACTCTATTTAGACTATAAAGAGATACCCTATTGCCATGTATGCCAATATAAATAAAACTCACAAAAATATGATTGTCTTAAAAACAGTAATACTCAACAAAAACTATAGAGAAATACAGTTTATATTCATTTATTTAAGATTTGAAGAATACAAATCAACAGTAGAAGTTATTTAAGAATTTGAAAAATGGGGATTAAGAAAAATGGGATTGCAATCAGAAAACAGTAAGGAAGTTGGAACTATGTTTTTAATGTTTTACCTTAGAAGATAGATGGTGGCCTCATGGGTGCTCATCACATTATTTAACCCTTTAAATATTAAAGATAAAAGTAATATAGGGGTACACTATTTCAAGACAGTTGTTTCCAGAAAGAGGGGACGATAGTGTCAAATGGTGTAGATTATTGAAAATTTAAAAAGTAAAATGTGTCCTTTGCATTTTAGGACCTAGTAAATTTTTGTAGACTTGAAAGCAGGAGAGTAGAGAGGTAGGAATGGAGGTTGAGAATAGACCAGAAATCGTGGAGGTAGAGGCAGGGAGCAGAGACAATGTTTATGAAGGATATGTTTATGACAACTGAACATTGTTCAACTGTGCCCAGTCCAAAAGCAACACACTATGAAGAAGCTTATTTTGTATACTTTTCTTTGTGTATTCTCCTATCACACTTCAAACCAACAGACACTGTAATCAGTTCCTCTGCCAAGAAGCAGCAAAAGCACGGGAATTTGTAGTCATGCAATTTGCATTTTTAGAGACCTTAATTGCCTTAACTACAGACTACTTTACAACACTACCAAACAGACAAAAAAGGTCAACAGGATGAGTTCAGTGGAATACATATATCAAAGAGTTTCCATTTGTTGACTTGGCTTTAGGGATAAGAGGCAAAGGAGAGCTGAAGAGAGAAAGATCTAGGTATCAAAAAGAGACAAGAGAAAAACAGGAAGTAAAACCATATGAGAAGAGAGGATTAGGGAAAACCTACCTCAATTTGCAAATACTGACTCATGAGAACACATTTAATACTTCCATTGCCTTCAATAAGTACATTCACAATTAAAAATGCATTATCTGTGAACAACACATCGTAAAACTACATGCTCTCTTCTTAAAGAAGCCAAACTCCAGTGTGTGCTGATGTTAGTTCTTGAGTTCCTTATATATTTCGGATATCAGTGACAGGTGACTAATGAAATTTGTAGGGTGATCACATTTTAAGGTATAAAAATTTGAAACTAAAATAACTAATATGATATTATATACCAATTATACTTAAACTAAGGGCCTGGTGCACAAAATTTGTGCACTGCGGCAGGGGGTGAGGGGGAGGTTCTCAGACCAGCCTGCTCCCTCTCACATATTGGGAGCCCTCAGGGGGTGTCCTGCTTATGGCTTAGGCGTGCTCCCTGCTCCCCTTTGGGAGCAGGCCTAAGCCACAGTCTGGCCTCCCTTTGTGGGAAGCAGCCAGGCTAATCAGGGGAAGCCACCAGCCCCATCACCCTGCTGCTGCAGCCACTGCCAGTCACCGCAGCCACCAAGGTGTTTTCATCAACACGGACTCCAGTCCCTTCACCATGAAGAAATGACAACTTTCTGTAGGCATTTTCAAGATGTGTCTTTCATAGGATATGATATTTTTTCTTTCTTTCTTTCTTTTTTATTCTCACCTGAGGATATGTTTCCATTGATTTTTAGAGAATGTGGCAGAGAAGAGAAAAACAGAGAGAAACATCAAAGTGAGAGGAACACTTTGATTGGTTGCCTCCTGCATGAGCCCTGACCTGGGTTCTGGCCAGGGAGGAGCCTGCAACCTAGGTACATGCCCTTGGTCACAATTGAACACAGACCCTGCAGTCAGCAAGCTGAGGCATTATGCACTGAGCCAAACCGACTAGGGCAGGATATGACATTTCTTAGCCCTCCAGCAGTGTACCTTCATTTTTTTTTTCTCCAGGAGTGTGGTGGAAAAACCCTAGATCGCCTTTAGGGATTCTTATTACCCAAGTTACTAAGAATATTACCAGTGGCATACAGGGAGCTTAGCCAATGAGTGGTAAGAAAGGTGTTTCCTCTATAGTTCACTCTGATCACTGGCTCCACCCCTGCCCCTAAAATCCCAGCTCCACCCCTGCCCAGACTTGTAACCTCTGGCCTAGGATGCAGGCCTGGGCAGGGGATCCCCCAAGCCCTTCCGATTGCCAGCTTCACAGAGCCCAGACCTCTGCGATCACCAGCTCTGATCCTGCCCCCTGCTATTGCTGGCTGTGCCCTTGCCCCACTGGCAGCCTCTGGCCAAGGCTGCAGGCCTGGGCAGGGGACCTCCAGACTCCTGCTTTGCTGGCTCCAGTGGTGCGCAGACCCCTGCAATTGCAGGCTTCACCCCTGCCCCTCTGATTGCTGCTCTGTGGAGCCCACGCCCCTATAATCTCTGGCCTTGACCCTGTCCAGGCCTAAGTCCTCTGGCCCAGGCCTCATGCCTGAGTGGGGCACCCTCACACCCCTCTGATCACCAGGTCTTCTCCTGCCCCCTCCAATCACTGGCTCTGCCCTTGCTAATGCTTGTGGCCTCTGGCAAAAGCCTCTGGTCTGGGCAGGGGACCCCCAGCCCCCTCTGATCACCTGTTCTGCCCCTTGGGCCCCTGCCTACCCTGCCACCTGCCTGGCTAACAGGCCTGACCACTTCAGTGGTGGGGCTGAGCCGGACTGGGCATCGCCATCTTGTGGCTATGGGGGTGGTCATATTTGTCATGGAGTGATGCCTAATTTGCATATTACTCTTTTATTAGACAGGATGTGGCTATGGGCGCTGCCATCTTGTGGTCATGGGAACAGCCATATTTGTCATGGAGTGATGCCTAATTTGCATATTACTCTTTTATTAGATAGGATTTTTTAAAAACTAGAAAAAAAAGGAGGAGGGAGATTGAGTGTTCTTCATGAATTTGCTCATGAGTACTCTATATGAGTTTTATGGAATAACAAATGAAATGTTAGGTATGACATAGGTAATCAATCTATATCCACCACCCCATAAAGACAATAAGAGATCCCTTTTGGCCAGATTCCCTTGGGTGTAAATCTGTATCTAAGGTTGTGTCCTATTTATGTGTGCACTAAAGGAGAATGAGAATCAGCCAAACTTCCCACCTCTACTCTAACAGCTTAGGACTAAAGTGTTTCCATATTAGTATCTCTAAGGGCAATATAAACAACACCTCCTCATTACTTGGGAAGAATATTAAAGTCTGCAGGTTCAATGAAATCTTAAAGCATCACCTTGATATACGCTTCTGTTGTCTGAGTCGATTATTGCCAATATTGGCTGCTGCCCCAGATGCAAAAATAATGGCAGGGTCCAATGTCTTATTTCCAGGGAGTCTTGTCAGCTTACAAGTCTTTGTGTACTGGTTTGTATATGGGAAGAATGCAATCCGTGTTTGGCAATTAAATGAAAACTGTGAGTGATAATTATTTCTGGAATTCAACTTTTAACATAATATCAATTTATATGAGTGTATAATTCTGGATGCGAATTGGTATCTTTGCTAGCAGTTTCTTGAATTTTAGAAGGTTATTACTCCCCTAAACTCTATTTTATCCTTTACAAAAAATCAATTCCCCTCCCTTACGTTATGCTAATATTTTTAGCTGGAAATAAGGTCCAGAATAATGGACCATGTTCTGCAAATTTTATAAAGTGTGAGAATACTAGCTATGGAGAGAGCTAAAATTTACCTGACTCATTTGAATGATATTGAAACACTTCCCTTATTCTTCTGTGACTTGGAAAACATGTTTTCAACTTTTTATGGTTGAAAAATATTGACATTATTTAGAAGAAAATTTTAAAGGTATTTCTCTCAGAAATGATACCAGTTCCTTTTATATATATTTAAATATGTTTTTATTGGTTTCAGAGAGAGGAAGAGAGGTGAAAGAGACAGAAATATCAATGAAAGGTAATCACTGATCAGCTGCCTCTTGCACACCCCTTACTGGGGATAAAGCACACAACCCTGGTGGGATGTGCCCTGACTGGGAATCAAACCATGACCTCCTGGTTCATGGGTTAATGCGCAACCACTGAGCCACCCAGCTGAGCTCAATATATATTTTTGTCTTACCTGTATGCTTTTCTTACTTCTCTAGTATCCCTGATTGACTTATAAGGTTTTATTTATAATTTATAAGTACTGTTTTTTTAGTTCTAGGGTTAAGGAGGTAATTTTTTTCTTCTTTAGGAAGAACATATTTGTTGGTTTCTATCTTTGTATGATCAAAGCTCCCTTTTAAATTTCCTCTAATTTGTTTCAGAGCTTACTTCTTTCCTATAAGAGTCAATCCTTGAATTCTTTCAAACTTCTCTCATCAGAATGGTTTTTCTCTTTATTTCCTTCTTCCTTTCTATGTTGTTTTGCTCCACTTTTAATAGCATTTTTATCTTATTTCACCTATGCTCCTGTGTTTTCCCATATTGCATTATAATGACTATTTGAAATATAGCCCTCTTTGGGGGCAGATCACCATTTACATACTAGAAAATATGATTTATATTTTAATCTACTTTCCCATTGTTCCAGGGAGCTAAGTAGCTCCTCCTATCACATAAAATTGAAAAGTTTCGTAGCAAATGAGAATAGAAATTACAAGAGAAATAAGGAAATAAGATAGGTAAGTTTATAAGAAAATCTACTTTTCTGGGTTATATATTAAATATCTTAAAGGAGTAGAAACAAATTTCTTATCAAAATACTTTACCTTGATGGGACATTTTTAATAATGCATATGCCAAGTAATATCTGAGCGCTTGGGGAACTAGAAAAGAACAACATACATTTCATGCTTCCTGAGTGCTTATAGTTTACTTGTGAGAAAACCTACAACACAAATAATTGCACAAGAATACAAGATATAATGCAAGGTCATATTAGATTAAGAGGCAAATAAGTAGAGTAAATTATCACAATTCTAAGTCTGGAGGGGAGAATGGAGTTTTATTACAAAGATTAAAGTCTTGATACTATTGCATTAATGTATTATACAAACTGGCTTAACATAATAGTGCAAACTGACCTATAAGTTAAAAAAATCATGTAAATTTTGGAGCCAATAACTCTTCTCGATTATTAAAAACCAGTCACCTGATTCAAAGGGAGATTGGAATGTTTACATAAAAGTTTGAAATATTTGCAATTTAATCAAAGATAAAATAATCACAAAATATGTGTGTAAAATGGCAGTCTTTTTTTAATTTAACTTTTTGTTGTTGAAAGTTTTACATAAGTCTCCTTTTTCCCCTATTGACCTCTCCCTGCCTACTCCCCACCCCCAGCACACCCTCCTATTGTCTGTGTCCTTTGGTTATGCTTATATGCATGCATACAAGTTCTTTGGTTGACCTCTTACCCTCCCTCCCTCCCCCTCCCCTGGCTTCCCTCCCAGGCTCTACAGTTTGTTCAATGTTTCTTTGTCTCTGGATCTGTTTTAGTTCATTAGTTTATGTTGTTCATTATATTCCACAAATGAATGAGATCACGTGATATTTATCTTTCACTTAGCATAATGCTCTCCAGGCCCATCCATGCTGTTGTAAATGGTAAGAGTTCTTTCTTTTTTACTGCAGTGTAGTATTATTCCATTGTGTAGATGTACCATGGTATTTTAATCTACTCATCTGTTGATGGGCACTGAGGCTGTTTCCAAATCTTAGTTATGGTGAATTGTGCTGCTATGAACATAGGGGTGCATACATTCTTTCTGACTGGAGTTTCTGATTTCTTGGGATATAGTCCTAGAAGTGGTTTTACTGGATCAAATGGGGGTTGCATTTGTAATTTTTTGAGGAAACTCCATACTGTTTACCACTGTGGCTCTACCAGTCTGCATTCCCACCAGCAGTGCATGAGGGTTCCTTTTTCTCCACATCCTTGATAGCATTTGTCCTTTGTTGATGATAAGCATTCTGACAGGTAAGAGATGGTATCTCACTGTTGTTTTGATTTGTATCTCTTGAGTGATTAGTGACTTGGATCATGTTTTCATATGTCTTTTGGCCTTCTGTATGTCAACTTTTGAAAAGTGTCTAGTTAGGTCCTTTGTCAATTTTTGATTGGATTGTTTATCTTCCTTGTGTTAAGTTGTATGTGTTCCCTATAAATTTTGGAGGTTAAACCCTTATTCGATATAACATTGGCAAATATGTTCTCCCATGCAGTGGGCTTTCTTGTTGTTTTGTTGATGGTTTCTTTTGTTTTGCAGAAGCTTTTTATTTTGATGTAGTCTCATTTGTTTATTTCCTTCTTAGTTTCCATTGTCCTAGGAGCTGTATTGGTAAAGATATTGCTCCGACATATGTCTGATATTTTGCTGCCTATGGATTTTTCTAAGATTTTTATGATTTCCCATCTTATGTTTAAATCCTTTATCAAAATTTTGAGTTTATTTTTGTATATGGTGTAAGTTAGTGGTTAAGTTTCATTTTTTTCCGCATGTATCTGTCCAATTTTCTCAACATTATTTATTGAAGAGACTGTTTTGACTCCATTGTATCCCCTTAAAAATATTAGCCTATAGTAACTATTTATCACCACTTAGAGCTGGAGATTTGAATATGTACCTAACTGCTCAGTACCTGGGAATCAGGGTGAGTAAATGTTCAGTTTGGATGCCAGATGCAAGGGGCCAGTCTTCACACAAGGAAGAAAATCAAAAGCAAAATTTAAGCCATTAACTAAAATCATAGATTATTTAAGTAGTTGACAAACCAGCAGAGTTTGAGGCAAAGGTCATCAGTAAGAGTAAACCATTTTACTGTCTCTTTTTATACAATTTTCAGCAATTTTCCACTTTTTCTACTACAGCTGTCAAAGAAATGACTGCAATTTTGTATGTCATGTGCCACAGTTTTTGTACGGAATTGATTAAATAACTCAATGGCAAATATTTTGAGCTGCTCCACGTCCACTTGAAAATGGACCACAATCACAGCAACATAAGTGAGGTCTTCCTCAAGAAGCAACGGGATGCCTTTAGAAAGAATGCACAGATTCAATGCCTTTATTCTGATATTATTTTGGATCCCCCCACCTGCCATAACAGGTTTTGACAACACAAATTGGATGCACTCAAAATATATGCTGAAGAGAGGTGACTGATCTTTGAGCAGATCCTTGCTAGAGGCTCAGGACCAGCTGTGACTGGATCCCCACAGACCACCCATCTTCTCCTTGATCAGGGCCGGGTGCACAGCCTGCCTCCAAGGGGGAAGCAGTCAGCACCCCTCTCCCCCCACCAGGCTGGAGATGTCCTGGGTTCACAGTTTCAGGCTATTTGCTTATGAAATTAATTGAGAAGGGATCATAGTTAAGAGGTTTTGTTGATAAATTGCCTTGAAGGGTCTGTAATCCACTTCTATGATAAATGATTTTTGGAAATAGAGTAAGCCACTCTGTTTACTCTCTTGAAAACCTTGTATGGAGTTCATTATCTGTAAGATAAAATTCACAGTGCCTACCATGAAATGGAGGGCCTAAAAAAATCTTTCCTTACACCTGCTGCTTGCCTGCCACTTCCTCTCTGTCTACTCATGATTCTACAAACACCCTTAGCATTTTCATATCTCTGTACACATTTTTATTTTCCCTCCTGCTTGAAATGTCCTCTTCATTTCTCTGACAGACTCCTAAAAATTAATACTTAAAAAATCTCCCAATTCTTTCACTCAGTCCTTTGCCTCTCTGAGAAACTGCCCCCATCTTTCTCTGGGTTTTCCTGTAGCACCTGTACACATTCTGCTGTTGCCTTATCAGATCAGCACTGTTTAGTTTGACCTTCTCAAGAACAGAACTGTGCTTGTGCTACTGGAACCAAGAGTGACTGGCATAGAGTGGAAATTTATTTAATAATCATAAGAAGAAGCAACCTAAAGAAAGGATAATGGAAGGGTGAGAAAGAGAGAAAGAGAAAATAGAGAAATGAGGAAAAAGGGAGGAAAGAAGAAAGAGGGAGTGAGAGAGGAAAGAAGTGAGGAAAGGAGGGAAGGAATAGGGAAACTGCACATTTAGAAACTAACTCACCAGTCATCTGAATGAAATAAATATGTGCTGACTCATCAGAAAAGAAAAAACCCAAGCTCAAAATGTGTTGACTTATGAAGGAGAGAAATCAAAAAGTGGTTGGTAAATACCTACAAGAAATATCAGGGCAGGTGACACCCGAGATTGATTTATGAAATTTAAATCCAAATTTTCCTGTAGTCAAAGGGACCAATTAGTAATTAGTTAAGCTTTTGCCAACATTAACCTACTTTTATTAGAATCCAAAGTAAAAATTGGGCCACTGTCATCACTGAGGAACAAAGAGAAAACATGAATCTAACTAATTCTGAAATAAACAACCTAGAGAAATATCCTGACAACTTATATTCTTGATGATCTTATAAGAACCAATTATGTATATTCTCTGACAACCACATTTTAGAATTTTCTGGTAAACATGGAGTGATGAAAATGGAAATCATAAGGTATAAAAAAAGGAATAGAAAAGGAAAAAGGCAAACATACCTTACTTTAATATATGTACATCTGTAAGTTTACTTAAAGTACTAAATATATGAAACCTGTATTGGTGCATATCAGGAAAGAAAAATATGTCAAGTCCATTGGGTGAATGCAAACAATTTGCATCAGTATGGTATATTTACTGTATTCTAGTAAGTTTTATTGTATTCCAGTAGCTTTTATTTTCATTGCCTTGGGCTGAGGGCTTTATAGTACTACTAGAGGCCTGGTGCACAAAATTTTAGACCAGTGGGATCGTGCCTAAACCAGCAGTCAGACATCCCTCTTGCAATCCGGGACCACTGGCTCTTAACTGCTCACCTGCCTGCCTGCCTGATTGCCCCTAACCACTCACCTGCCTGCCTGATCACTCCTAACCACCTCTGCCTTAACCCCTGCTGCCATGACTTCATCTGGAAGGAGGTCTGGAATGACTTTGGAAGGTTGTTCGGCTGGTCTAATTAGCATATTATGCTTTTAATATTATAGATAGTGTCAGATTAATGGAAGAAATCTATTTATCTTTCAATAACAGATGGTTACTAATGGGTTTATTTTTTATGGATTCTTTTAATCTCTAATCTCCAGCCCCTTCTCAGTTTTTACGTTATGTATCAAAGTGACACACTTCCTAGAGCTTGATTTTCCAGGGTGTGTACATCTTTAACCTTCTGTCTGTGGTTAATGTGGTGTCTTAGTCTAGCTCCCTGCAAGGGGTCTGCTCATGTTTGCCCACTCTACCAAAGTATAATGACATTTTTGCTCAGTTGTGTCATATTTAAGAAAGGAAAACAATGAAAGCTGAGTGATAATGCTTGTTTTCCTCCTGTGCTTCTTGTTCAGTTCTTCAGCCTTTCAGTAGGTTGGGTTGGGACTAGGCAAGACTGAGCCAGCTGGAAGAAAGAAGCTCGACAGGCAATCTGAGTTACGCAAGGAGAGGGAATGGCTTCTAAAACACCTTGCTGCAATTCTCTGCCTGGCCAACACAGACTTCTGTTTAGAAGCCTATTTAGGGAACCACATTCTGTTTCCAACATTTTCAAACAGCTGCCTTCTTCTTTAAAGAAGCCAATCACTAACAACCAGTTCTGGAAACTGTAATAGCTTATGACTGTCCCTGGAATCAATGTTAGTGGACCGTTGACGGCAGGTTTTAGATAATTCCCAGAGACCAAACAAAGCAATACCTTAAGTATTATTTATAACGCTTCTGCGGATATCTCTAAATTCAATATCTTGCTCTTTGTGACAGACGTTTTTATCAAATTATACTGTGAATAACGTGTTCCACTCCAGCAAGGTCTCCCTGGGAATTAATTATTTTAACAACAATCTCATTTTTTAAGTTTTACTTTAGAGTGAAATTGCAAATTATTTTATTAGAAGCCAGTTATAAGCAGTATGCACTTGCATTTGTTTTAGTTTGATGCTTTCATTTATAGTTTAAAAAATAATCTACTCATTCAATTCTGATAATGTTTTTTGTTTTGTTTTGTTTTGTTTTTACATCTTAAAAAATCTGGGTTAGCAGACCTCAGATTGATGACAGGTCTATCATTTCCAGAATTTTTACTTTTTCTCTACTACTCACTGCCCCATTAACTTAAAGTCAAACAAACAATGATTTTAACATGGAAACAATTCAGTATATTTGAGAGGCCTTTACAATTTTTAACATAAAAGAATAGAAAAAAAACATAAAGTCCGAGGCAAGTTGTCACTTGCCCATGAAAAACTCCAACTTTATTACCCAGGGCAATGGGGGGGGGGGGGGCAGAAGGGAAGTTGGGATGAATGATCATCAGATGACTCAATCACCTCAGTGGGCCAGCTGCTGCCTCACCACTCTTCCTCACAGGCTACTAAAAAGTAGAAAAATTGAGGACTTGAGTTTCATCTCTTTAATTTTCCTGTCGTCTCCTTGATGCTGCTGCTAATAATCAGTGAGAAGGTTCTAAACATGTGGGTTGTACAGGTGAGGGAATCTCATCAAACTACAAAGCTAGGTAATTAGACCTTGAATAAATGGGCTTTCTGGCCTCCCATTGAGGTCTCCCAAACCCCTCGGAGCTGGATTTAATGCTTTTATTGCGCATTTCCTCTTGTCAGTGGCAGTTAAAGGCTGGAGAAGAAAATGCCTTTTGGACACAGCATTAGCAGAAAAGGGACCTCATGGTCTGTGAGCTGCTCAGGGAAAAGACTGCTTCCAGCTAACCAGTGCCTGACTTTTCAGGTACTCGAATGAGCGATAAGTGAATAAATTATTCACTAGGGCAATGAGCAGCTAAGAATTGTGCTTTCTCTGCATGGCCTTGGATTCTCACTGTGAACATGGACCTGCTATTTCGCTTACTTGATACCAGTCTTCTCATCTAAGAAACAGTAGCAGGCATATGAGTTCTGGCTATTTAACAGTTTTTCTGAGCATCACATGACGTGACGGATGTACTTAGCACTTTTTAACCCAACCATTACTCTCATAATGTAAAAAGAAAAAATGTACCTTTTTCCTCAGGACCTACTCATATGATTTACATAGATACTCCTCTTTCCATAATCCTTTCATTTATCTTGATCCCAGCAGCCATGCAGGATTGGCTTGGCCCTTATTGAAGCCACAGGAAAGTCCTGCAAAGTCAGTCTTGGAATACCCTCACCTTCTCCTAATCTGTATAGGTCTGTTATAAATGGCCTGATACACCAATTGATCAGAGTTTTGATGCATGTGTCTCATTCCCCTCTGCTCTGATCTTTGCATCCCCAATCTCTGAGCAAATCTCTGACAAGTAGCTTTGGGGTCCTGCCCCAGAGCTGCTCTACCTGGGGATCTTCCCTCTATCTTTGCTCTCAAACCCGACTCAAGTCTCTGACTTCTTTTCATACCTACACTCTTGGGCTGGCCACCACCTACAGCATTAGTGCCCACAAATAGGGCCTCCAGAACCTGGGTCTCAGAGCCTTCCTATGGCAATTCCACTGTAGTGAGGAACTTCAGACCCCAGAAGTCATTCCCATTGGATCTGGAGTGGTTGACTTGGAGAGCCCTGGGCTGCCTCTTCTTTAAGAAAAAAAACAACTTATTTTTTGCATAGGTATCTACAAAGTCAAAACCGCATTAAAATATACACACAAAAATCTAATTTTATGCCTTACACCCACCATCTTCCTCTGTCCCTTATAAATATTTTTGTTCCTTTACCTTTCCAGTGTTTCTACTCAAATGCAAGCAAATATGAAGATCCAACACATTTTCTTGTTTTCCCCACATTCTGACATGAAAATCACATACCCTTAGCTTTTCTTCCCCATAAATTTTTACTCAACAACACATGCCTATTAGCATGTGACTATCAATACATACAAAACCTCTAAAACTTTTTTCAACTGTTTGATCCATCGGTTTCCGAAAAGTAGGACTTAAAAATCCCAAAATATATTAGGATTCATTTATTTCCTTCTGGAATTTGGTGAGGTGTTCCTTTTTATGTTATCAGACTATATTTTCTGCTGCAAATGTTTATGACTAATTTCTTCTTCATGGAATATCACTTTTTTTTCAGTATGTAGCTTTCCTTTTTATTCCTTATGATTTGTTTCTATTAGTTCTATTTCACTGACTACTAAAACAGCTGCCATAGTTTCTTTTTATATATGTTTGCTTTTCATATAAATGTCCACATGCATGCGCAGGGACTCCAAGGAATCAGGACGACATCCACTGTAGCATTAGAATGGATCCTGGTGTCATGCCTGTGTCAGGAGATCCAGGAGCTCCCCAGTGAGACAGCGGTGTAGCTGGGGTGGTAGGAAAAGGTGATTTCCTTTTTGGTTGCCTTTAAATTGTTTGTTTAAATTGTTTATTTGGGGGTATTTCTCTTATGGTCCTTATGCTTCTCAGGGACTTTTAGCTATTTATTCCCCTTGAATTCATATTCTGTAATGTGTTATTGGACAGAGGGAGGTAGAGAGATAGCATGAAGTGAAAACCCAGGTCCTACCTTCTGCTCTTTCTGAGTATTTGGAGATTGTGGTAGAGTTTATTTTAGGGCAGAAAGTTTCTAAGATTTAATATATTCCTAACACTTTTCTCCATTACACTTTCTCTTCCACTGACCAATCTTGTCTTTCAGGGCATCTGTTAATATATCAGTTCTAGGCAATGCTCTTTGCAAAGGGTTGATTCACCTGGGTGTGGTAGATGAAGGTGAATTCATAGTCACCCACCCAATTAACACAATGTGGAGTTCTCTTACAATCCACTCATTCGTCAGCATGTTGCTGATGCTACCCCAGTGACTCCAGTCAGCACTGAGCTGCTCCTAATGATTTTCTGCTCCCATACAGAGCTGGGACAGGAAAAAGTCCAACCAGGCACAATCAGAAGAGCTGCCAACAGATTCTATTTGGTTCCCATTCCTTTCTACCCAGATCATTATTTCCTTATCCTACATGAAGACTAGCTGATCAGCAGTTTCTTGCCATTTATATATTAGGTTCTGAGATAAGCCAAGATACCAGCAGGGTCATGTTCGGAGGTGGGGTGGTAATCAGCAACTATTAGTTCACCCTCTTATCATGAAGTGGATTTTTCACATCCTCTCACCCTTCCTAATAAATGCACATAGCAGTTTGCAATGAACTTCACAGTATCCACCCTGAAATCATGGGAGAACATATTTTTTAAGATCTCTGAGTCTTTACTGCATTTCTATTTTATAAATAATTCAAATACATAGGCCTATTGAAAACTGAGGCCATATATGATTGATTATTGCATGTTTCCAAATATCCGCCAAAGTGCTTTGAGACCAATAAGTTCACTATAAAAGCTATTTGACTTAATGAGCACTTTCAATGTAACTGAAATTTAGAAGGATAGCTTTCATGCAAGAATAAGAGGTATGGAGCCATAACTAGTCTGGCTTAGTGGATAGAGAGCACTGGCTTGCAGATGGAAGGGTCCCAGGTTTGATTCCAGTCAAGGGCATGTACCTTGGTTGCGGGCACATCCCCAGTGGGAGATGTGCAGGAGGCAGCTGATCGATGTTTCTAACTCTCTATCTCTCTCCCTTCCTCTCTGTAAAAAATCAATAAAATATATATTTTTAAAAAAGAATAAGAGATATGGAAATGCATGGCATCTTAGATAATTTTGCATATGTGGATAAAGCCCATCATGTGGCTTCTGAATGAAATGTTTCCATGGAGATTACAGCTTGAATTAACTCCATTTCATTAGTTTTAAAAACCCAAAGCAGGAATCTGATATAAACATTCTTCACTGCTTAAGAGCTGTATTCTCTGTTTCCTTTGTGATCTAATACATAACCTAACTACATAGTTAGCCTGGAAAATGCAGGTCATAAACTTGGCTTTTGGAGAAGAGGCTATATTACATAACGTTAAAATCATGAGTTTTAAGACAGTTATTTTGTGATTGTATTTTTCCTTTAAGAAAAACCAGTAGAGGAAATTTCTCTTTTTCTTTAAATTTATTGTTCAGACTAGGGGCCCAGTGCACTCGGGGTGGAGGGAGTCCCTCAGCCCGGCCTGTGTCCTCTCACAGTCTGGGACCCCTCAGTGGATGTCCTATCATGGCCCCAGTCTGCCAGGAGCCTTTTGTGTGTGTGTGTGTGTGTGTGTGTGTATGTATGTGTGTTGCCACTGGGAACCTGCCCCCAGCCGCATCTGAGGCTCGGAGCAGTCCTACTGTGTGTGTCTACCTGCCGGGGGCCTACCCCTAGGCACACCGTCAAGGCTTGGAGCTGGCACCCCCTTTATGTTGATCTCTCAGACTCTTGCCCTCCCCTGCATGTTGTTCTCTTTTTTGAGCTGTGACCAGGGCTGGGTGCTGCCTGCCTCCCAAGCTTGCCTACTGCCCATCTTCCTCCAGCCACCAGAAAGCAGGGAAAACCCCGCCTTGTGGTCAGACCAGCCTTTTCCTGCTCCCTGATCCCCGGAAGGGACCTGGGAAGCCGCCAAGCAGGCCGCCAACTCTTTCCCACTCACCCGTCCCCTGTTACCTTCCTTTCCCACTTCCCTGGGGCGCCAAGGGGTCTGGGGAACTGCCAAGCAGGACCCCGGCCCCTGCA
>PVJC01007398.1:0-51583 GCA_004026665.1 Murina feae
GGGGCTTTAAGGCTGCCCACAGCTCCCATTGACCCAACGTCCCAGCAAGGCCGACTGGATGCAGGTTCTGGAGTTTTTTCTCCTATAATTGATACTGTTCCTTGAAGGTCTGGGGTTATCTTCTATAATTGATACACTGTTCCTTTAAGGCGGCCTTCTAACTAACTGAAGCCTCCTCTTTGCTTCACCTCACAGCGTCTATAATGAAACAATTGTTACTTTTACTGGTTAGGCCCGGGCTGCTCTTTCCTTCAGCTCCGGAGGATTCTGTGATTGTTACAATGTTTCAAAAAGCTGTGTTTTGCTAGAGGCAGTTTAATCGGAGCTGAGCTGAGGGGCGCAGCTTCACTTTCGCTCCTGCTGCAATGGAAAGGGCTGTTTACTCAGGTCCGTGAGTGGCGGCCGCCATGTTGGCTGGGCTAATTTGCATACAGCCGCTCTGATTGGCTGGTGGGCGTGGCTTACCCGTCTCGGAGAAACGGTTAATTTTAATATTTTGCTTTTATAGAGTATATATATATATATATACACACACACACACACACATATTTTAAAAAGGAACTGATTAATTTTGTTAGTTCGTACTCTTGTTGCCCTATGGCATTGTTGAGGCACACAATATATACAGTGCATGCCCATTAGCCAGCGTTGCTTTTTGAGGAGCTCACTCTTCTCTCTTCATTCTTGCTGCTCAATGTGAGTTCTACAGAGCAACAATAGCGGCATGATGGTATCATCTGGGAGTTTGTTAGAAATGCAGAATCTTGGCTCTATCCCAGAACTACTGAATCTAAATCCCCTGGGAGATTCATAGGCAATGCAAATTGAGAAGCACTGACCTATAGGACTGTATACCATTCAGTTCTCTGTTGCTGAGCAGAGCAAGGCAATACATGGAACAAGGATACCTTACTGTCCATTAACATCAGCATCTTGCTAGAACAGCAATTAAGGTAAAGAATATTAGTGTTGTTTCATCTAGAACTACAAGTAGTGAAATAATGAGCATTGCTATCAGTGTAGTTTGCATTGTAGAATCTCCTCCTTTACTAGAAAGCTCTGACAAAGTCAATTCCTCATGAATCTACTTCCATGCCTTAGTCTTTATTGGCATTTACCTTCACTGCTGGCTGTGGCAGCATGCCCAGGTTCACCACTAAAATGCCTACTGTAATATAAGATCACCAGCAATAAAATGCTGGAACCTGGCCAGTTTCATAGCCTTTCTTGTCACAAAGTTCCTTGGATGGGCAAAGCACACCAGGGGAATGGTAACAACAGGATGTCCCAGCAGCCTGCTGTACAGCAACTGAGAGAATGAAGTCGAGTACAGAAAAAAAGTAAAACCCAGACATGGTGAAAAACAATTTTGAACACTGTAATCAAGCCAAGTGCTGTTGGGAAAAATCCTATCATGAGGAGTGTACAACAACCAAGAATGTGTTGGCAGGCCATAAAACTGACTGGAAGAGCTACAAACAGCTTCCAACTCTGCACATTCAATTGGCACACACAACTGTAGGTTGTGCAAAATCCACAAGTGAAAATTCATTCATTCAATCAGTCAATGATTTATTCTTTGGGATCCCTTATGACAAGCCCTATATATCGGACTAGCTTTTGCAGAGATGTCTCAGGACTTTTAGAAGGACTTTTTTATTTTTTTATAATTTTTATTTTATTTTTTCAATCTTTATTGTTGAAAGTATTATATATGCCCCCTTCCCGCCCCCCATTGCCCACCCCCCCCAAACCTGCCCAGGCCCTCACCACCCTATTGTCTGTGTCCATGGGTTATGCATATATGCATACAAGATGATATTATATGCATATTGATTTGGTTGATCACCTCCCACCCACCCATCTTCCCCCTTCCTCTCCTGTTAGCAGCTTTCATTCTAATAGGAGAGACATACAGATGAACTAGTTACAGTAAAATAAGTGCTTTAACAAAGAAATTGTACGCTGATCATTGTGGGTATGGGGGAGAGCCGCAGGAGGGGTATGGGACAATGCACTCTAACAGAGAAGTTGAGGAAGGTTTACCAGATGAGACACCTAAGCTGGAGGCAGAAATTAGTGGGAAGCATATATTAAAAGGTTGTGTGTGTATGTATGTGTGTGTTCAGCACTATTAAAGAATATGCATGATGAAAAGTCATTTTGACCAAAGTGAGATATGAAACTGAAAAAAATGTTCTAGAACCAGATTGTAAAAGAAATGCCTGTTAAGCTGACCCTTTTAGAGTTAATCTTGTAAGCACCAAAGATTTATGGGAGGATTTTAAACGAAGGAACAAGACGATCAGGTATAAAGTTAAAAATGGATAAAGATCATTTTGCATAGATAACAGTAGTTGTCAGCAGCATTACCTGTGGGTCAAAAAGAACACCAATGATACAAACAACAGTGATCATGGGGACTCGGTGTGGAACTTGGAGAGTTAGGAAGAAACAAGTGGGTAAAGGGAAAATGTATAATCAAATACGCCTCTCAAAGCGATACTGGATATTCCCGCATTCAAGTCCCTACTTTGTGCTAGCCACTCAATAGCTTTTCTTGAAGCAATAATAAAGGAAGCCTTGTTCATCACTGCAGCTGGCTAGATCTGTCCAATTTAAAATTTCCCCCAAACTCAATCACTACATTTTTTCCTTCTTTTACATTAAGGACTATTGCAATTTGCATTTGATATTAGATTCAAAGTTTCAAATTAAAATCTGACACTTATTTAAAGCATTCATATTTTAATGTCAGTCTGAACTTGGTACTGTCCATTACATGTAACTGTTACATTCTGTAAAGAACAGGGGGAAAATCAGCACTTAATGGAAGTTGCATCACTTATAGAAGTAATAAAAGATAAAAATAACTTTCTTCCAAATCATTTCACATTTTCTCTATGTTTTCCATTAAAATGCACTTCTTAAATTATGTCCATTTGGGGGCTTTTACATTTTAGTTGTAAACCTTGCCAATAAACTGAAAGTAAAATGTTCTTTTAAATGGGCTCTCTATCTCAAATCATTTAGACCTTTAATTGTCCTAGTATGTTGAGTTTTTAAAGGATAAGTTATAAAACAATATATGTAATTTGACTAATGGCTCTCTGGTTACAAAAGTTATGATTCAGCTATCCACATTTTATTGCTCCCTAAATTCCATGCTTTGATAGTAGCATTGTTTTAATAAGGTGAGTCAGGAACAGCAATGATTACTCAGTCTCTAAAGATTAAGGTAACTGGTAAAGATTAAGGTAACACATTTTCTCAGAGAAAAGACAGAAAATGAGAATATAATGATACCAACTTAGATTTTATTATGGTCTAAATATCACTTTAAATGAAGTGGTCATTCAAGAACAACCAGCAAAACTCTTCTATATTTTGAAAGGTTTGTTGCAATCTTTGGTGGCCTGATCATACAGAAAATGTTCTCTAAATTGACTGTTATTTTCAATGTATAAACAGCATCACTGGTCTCTACCAGGTCTGTATATTGAACTAGAAAAGGACTAGACTTCAAATCAAAGAAGAGAATATAGTCCTAGCTGGTTTGGCTCAGTGGACAGAGCGTCGGCTTTGGACTGAAGGGTCCCAGTTTCAGTTCTGCTCAAGGGCACATGCTAGGATTGTGGCCTCCATCCCCAGTAGGGGGAGTGCAGGAGGCAGCTGATCAATGATTCTCTCTCATCACTGATATCTCTAGAGATCTCTCTATCCCTCCCCCATCCTCTCTGAAATAAATAAAAATATATTAAAAACAATAACAACAACAAAGAGATGGCACTTACTTGGTACCTGAGTAGATCATATGACTACCATAGCTACCCACAACAGAAAGCCAATCAACATCTAATCTAATAAAATGGTAATATGTAAATTGACCCTACTGGCAGAATGAGTGGTTGCTATGACATGCATTGACCACCAGGGGGCAGACACTCAACGCAGGAGCTGCTCCCTTGTGATCACGGCGCTTCCACAGAAGCTGGCTCATGGCTAGGGCCAGCACAGTGGCAGTGGTGGGAGCCTCTCCTGCCTCTGTGGTAGCACTAATGATGTCAGACTAGAGCTTAGGCCCACTCCCCACAAGTTGGACATCTCTTGAGGGCTCCCAGGCTGCCAGAGGGATGTCTGACTGTCAGCTTAGACCTGATCCCCAGGGGAGCAGACCAAAGCCAGCGGTGGACATCCCCAAGGGGACCTGGACTGTGAGACACCTCAGGTCAGGCTGAGGGAGCCCATCCCCTCCAAGTGCACTAATTTTTGTGCGCTGGGCCTCTAGTAAAGGTATAATATCTAAAGACAAAGCAGTGTACACAAGGCCCTAAAGCTATGCGCTTGGATCTGCTGCGGTAGGAAAACTAAGTGTTGACAGATTCCTAGCATCTTGTACTTATATAGACCCGAAGGCATCCAGGCCCATGTCATGCCCTCAGGAGAGAAACTTTGTCTACCAAGGAAAAAATCAGATCTTGGAGATTAGAACCCCTGTACACAGACTCTTCAGATACTGTTGGATCCTGTACAGATGGACTCTGCTATGTGTGTGGTGAACATAGACATTAAATATTACTCTCAGGATTTTAATAGAAGGATCACATCTATGTAAGCATGGCTTTTTTTCTCAACCCACTAGAGATACTTGAACCCACCCACCTGTAACTATTCTGAAATAGTCAAACTCCATCCACCCACAATCAGCAGAAGAGTACAAAGTGAAGTAAGCACAAGTGGCAATAAAAACCCTAGCAAAAGTGGTTCTTGCTAAAATGGAAGAAAACTTACAATGTTTAGATCTATGGTAACATCCAGGCAATGATATGAAGTTTCTCTTTCCCCCTCCTTTTTTCATTTCTCCCCCATTTTCTGCTGGTAAAAATCAATGAACTTTAGCAGGAATAGGTGAATATCTGAACATATCAAACTTGGAGAAAAGAGATGAAGTTGTATGGAGAACACTCAAGAAAATGAAAAAATATGAAAAAAACGGCAATAGATCTATTCACAAAATAGTGATTAGTGGATTCCAGAGTCAAAATTCTTAAAAATTTTAAGTGGAAGAAAAAAAAATTTGTATATATCATTCACCCCTTATTTGATATAAGCCTCTGTATCTATAATTAGAGATCCACAGAATAAACTATGGGCACATTCTGTCATCTTAATTACACAAGGGTTGGCAGGCATTAAAACATTTGTAAATTATCTGGAAAAGACTAAGTTATATGAATGCAATATAGAAGAATGAATGTATTTTATTAGAATAGGCAACTGGTGATTGGGAAAGAGACAGAATTAGAACACCCATTCAATAGTCAGAAATAATACTTTTTGTTTAGACTTACAAAAGGCTTCCAGTTATAACTATTTTTCAGTGTTTCTACAAATAATGATAGAAAAATAAAATATTTATTTCTATTGAATTCCACACATTAAACCTCTATTTATGATATATATAAGAATACCTCATTACAGTTATTTTTCTACTTATAAAATATGTTGAATAATCAAAACTCATTGGATTTACAAAAAAAATTGGTTATTCATTAAAATGCATTCTGGGAATTTCATTTTTGTCATTTTTTTAACTCTTGAGAAGTTCTCAGTAATTTTATAAATTATCTTAATGCAGTATTTTTTTAAAAAGTTATTTAACTACATCATCTTATGTATTTGTTTTTTAAATTCATCTTTATTGTTGAAAGTATTATAGATGAAGCCATTTTTTCCTCCTCTGACTCATGCCCTACCAAACCTCCCAGCTCCCCTTCACCACACTATTGGTTAATCTCTTCCCTCCCCACCTACCCTGCCTTCCCTCTGAGATTCCTCACTGTGTTCCATGTTTCATGTTTCATGTATATGTACATCATCTTATTTACATCTTCATAACAGTACCTGTAGGTATTGATGATTATTATCTTCATTTTATAACAATATTTATTCATTTAACAATTTTTCACTAAATTTGCATTGTTCTTAGTGAAATAAAGATTCCTGCCCTTATGGAGCTAAAACTCTAGTGATAACCAATAAACATTATAAAGAAGTAATTTATGAAAAATGTTACAAGTTAAGAAGTACTTACAAATTCTAAAAAGGACAAGGAAATCAGGAGTGTGGGGGTGGTTGTGTTGCAATTTTAGAGGGTGTAGTCAGAGTAGCTGACACATAAATGCCAAAATTACACATAAAAGATAACATTGATGGAGGTGAGAAAGTTAGTCTTGAGAAATAATGCTCCAGATAAAAAGAACAGCCAGCTCTGGCTGGTGTGGCTCAGTTGTTTGAGTGTCATCCCATGTACTGAAAGGTTGCGGTTCCATTCCCAGTCAGGGCCCATGGCCAGGTTGCAGGTTCAATCCCCGGTAGGGGGCATGAAGGAAACAGCCTATAGATGCCTTACTCTCACATTGATGTTTCCCTTTCCCTCTCCCTTCCTCTCTCTCTAAATATCAATAAAAAATATTTAAAAAGAAAACAAACAAACAAAAAAGAGAGAAGCTAGTGCAAAGCTCCAGAAACCAAGAACTTACCTGTCATGTTCAAAGACTAGCAAGTTTAGGATGAAGTGAAATAAAGCGGAAAGAAAAGCTGGGTGAGTATAGGGGAAATAAAGTCAAAGAAGGAATCCAGGCCAATGTCTCTAGACGATTATAAGTACAATATTTTGCTTTTACTGTGAATAAAACCAGCAACCTTTGCAGGACTTTGAGCAGTAGATTGACATGTCTGCCTTCCATTTTCAGAGGACAATTGTGATTGTTGTGTGGAGAGCAGATTGTAGAGGGCAATGGCAGAGGCAGGGAGTCAGTTTGGAGGTTACTGCTGCAATTTAGGAAAGAGGTCCTGGGGGTTTCAACAAAGGTAATCGTAGTAGAAGTGGTAAGAAGTGGTTAAATTCTGGTTATGTGTGAAGACAGTAATGGGCTTGATGACATATTGTGGTGTGTGAGGGAGGGAGAAGCATGGTAGATAACTCCAAGATCTTTGGGCTGAACAAATGAAGGCATAAAACTGACACCAAGTCCAGCTGACACGGCTCAATAGTTGAGCATCCACCTATGTACCAGGAAGTAACAATTTAATTCTGGATCAGGGTATATGCCAGGTTGAGGGCTTGATCCCCCATGTGGTGTGTGCAGGAGGCAGCCGATCAATGATTCTCTCTCATCATTGATCTTTCTGTCTCTCTTTCCTTCTCCTTTCCTCCCTGAAATCAATTAATAAATATGTATTTTTAAAAATGACATAAATTGAGATGAGAAAACTGTGAGTAAGGTAGATTTGGGTGGGGAAAGAGCAGTTCAGTTTTGAACAAGGTAAGTGACAAATGTCAAGTAGGTGGCGATAGCAAATAAACAGTTAAATGTGTTTGGAGTTCCGGAAAGAGAACAATGTGGGGGTATAATTTTAGGAGTTGACAGAAATGGTATTTATAGCTATGTGAATGGATGAAATCTCTAAAGGGTGAGCGTAGACTGAGGAGACGACTCAGAACTGAACCATAGGGCTTTCCAACATGAAGAAGAGAGTAGGGGACAGACCAGCAAAGCAGACTGAAAAGGAGTAAACAATGAAATAGAAGAGATTTTGTTAACCCAAAAGCCAAGGAGTGACCCATTGTACCAATGCTGCTCACAGATTAGTCAAATGAGTATGGAAAATTGACCATTGGATATAGTGAAAAAAAGTAAAGGATATTTTGAACTGCTATATTTTAACAATATAACACATGTTAAAATATTAAAATAATAAGGATTACTATTTAATATGTAGCTACTGTTTGTCAAACACTGCATGATACTCTTTACAAATGTTAGTTTTACTTTTCCCTATAATCCTAAAGCAGGGATTTTCAACCATTTTTCATCTCATAGCACACATAAATTAATTACTAAAATTCTGTGGCACACCAAAAAATATATATTTTTACTGATCTGACAAAAAATAGCTATACATCTGATTCATTCACACCAGACTGTTGTGTTGTTATTTTTTATTTGACAGTCTAAGGGAAAGAGGTCAGTACCCTGACTAAATAATCAGATATTTCATGTTTTAAAAATTCTTATAGCACACTGGTTGAAAATTGCTATACCAAAGATAGGTATTCTGTTCTTTTTAGAGATTTGAAAACCAAAACCCAGAAACACCAAGTGACCTGTAAAAGGTCCAACAGCTAATAAATGTTAAAAGCCAAAACTGGAAGTCAGGCTTACTTTAGTCCCAATGCCAATTCTAGTATAACATGATATCTTCCGCAATAATGGGAAGGTATATTAATACTAGGAAGGAGAGTAAACATGAAAATTCAATGGTTTTTTTAAAAGCTTCTTCATAACAGATATTGACATGTAAGGAGGGAACACTATGAAGCTAAAAACATGAGTTTTGTCACATTATAATTTATTTACAAAAACAGTAGCTGCCTGAAATAGGTTCCAGTCTATTCCTGCTTCACTCACCTTAAAAAAATTATTATTCCTGGCCAGTGTAGCTCAGTTGCCAGTTCAATTCCTATCAGGGCACATGCCCAGGTTGTGAGCTCTGACCCTGGTAGGGGGTGTGCAGAAGGCAAGTTTGCCTCTCACATTGATGTTTTGTTCTCTCTCCCTCTCCCTTCTTCTCTCTCTAAAAATCAATAAAAAATCTTTTTAAAAATTATTGTCCAAATAATGGTTCTAAATCATTGTTTTCTGCATTATCAATGTAGCCCAAACCTTTCACTATAAGTTCTCAGTCTTCAGCTTGGCACTCCAGGTATTTGATCAATTAACCTGGACCATGTGATGGGCCTATGTTCTGACCTGAGGGACAGAATAGATACTACCTTTACTACATAGATAACATTGCCTCATGAACAAAATCTTTACAATGCAAAGGCCTTATATCTACCAAGCTGGGCTAACTATGTTCCTTCATTAAACTCCTCTTTCTTCTATTATCATGCTGAGACCAGCATACCTTGTGAAATCCCTCCTCCTTCCTCCATCTCTTCCCTCTATCCTTCCTTTCTTTGATAATTATTAAGCCACTAGAGGGCTGGTGCATGAATTCATGCACCAGTGGGGTCCCTCAGCCTGGCCTGTGGGATCAGGCTGAAACCTGCTCTCTGATATCCCCCAAGGGGTCCTGGATTGCACGAGGGTGCAAGCCAAGCCAAGGGACCCCACCAGTGCACGATCAGGCCTGGGGAGGGGTATGGGAGGGCTCCAGGGGGTGTCTGGCCCCATCTCGCTCAGTCCCAATCGGCTGGACCCCAGCAGCAAGCTAACCTACCAATTGGAGCATCTGCCCCCTCGTGGTCAGTGTACAGCATAGCAACTGGTCGACCAGTTAACTGTCTGCCCCCTGGTGGTCAGTGCACGTCATAGCGAGCAGTTAAGCGGCCTTAGCATACCATTAGGATATTACCCTTTGATTGGTTAAACAGCTGACCAGATGACTGGACCCTTAGCATATTAGGCTTTTATTATATAGGATACTATGGACCAGGCAGTTTCCTAGGCACCAAACAGATGGGATGAACTAGACAGATGAGATCCTGTTCTCTCAGCCTTACATTCAAGTGGAGGAGACATACAGAAGTAACATTTTTAAAATGGTAAATTTGATGAGAAAAAGACATGGCTATTGGCTTGGGAACACATAAGATTCCTAGGGAAAAACAGTCCTCTCTGGTGGGGAACACTTATCATTTAGAAATCAAAGTAAAGAATTGTTTAAACTGAAGGCAGAAGTATATCAGAGGCAAATTCCATACCCCTCACAGTATGACCAGGAGCCACAAAGTCCTTGGTTTAAGCTTATTGTATTCAATGGTCACTGTCCAGGTTTATATAGCCCTTTTTGTTTTGTGTTTGTGTTTATGGTTATTTGTAACTTTATGTGTTTTTTTTTAATTTTGGGATTTTTTAAATCTTTATTGTTGAAAGTATTACATATGCCCCCCTTTTTCCCGTATTGACCCCCTCCAGCCTGCCCCCACCGGCCTTCACCATCCTATTATCCATGTCATGGGTTTTGCATATATGCATACAAGGTGTTTGGTTGATTACCTCCCACCCACTCAACCTCCCTTGCCTTCCCTCTGAGTTTCCACACTCTGTTCCATGCTTCCATGTCTCTGGATCTACTCCGTTCATCAGTTTATTTTGTTAATTAGATTCCAAATATGAGTGTGATCATGTGGTACTTGTCTTTCTCAGACCGATTTATTTCACTTAGCATAATACTCTCCAGGTCCCTTTATGCTGTCTCAAGAGTAAGGGATTCTTCTTTTTTACTGCTGCATAGTATTTATTCCATGGTATAAATGTGCCACAGATTGTTTATTCTCTCGTCTACTGATGGGCACTTGAGATATATAGCCCTTTTTGGATTTAACAATGAAGTTAGTATTCAACACATTTTATATATTGCCCTAAGTTATTCCACACTTTAATATTCCCAACATAAAATTAGAACAGGTCTTAATAGAAACAAGTTTTCTAAGAGACAGTCTTTAGTGTTAAATAATTTCCAGTTAACTTTTGAGAATCTCAAAAAGTAAATATATGTATATACAGATACACTTTGGGGGTGCTATAATTCTTTCTTGGGGTGGTAAAAACTTAATTATAATGGCCAGGTCTGTTTAATATCTGTGACTAATCTAATGATTCTAGTAAAGTTAAATTAACTCTCAATTTTCTTAATACCTTTCAGATTCCAAAAACTTGACTGAAGCTACATGATGAGGCTTTATCATATGTACTTTTTTCATACTTTTGTAATCATAGCCATAGTAACGTTAACACTAACAATAAAACTAGTAAGATTGGGCTAGGAGGAGTTCAGAAACTAGTAAAGGATGAATTTAGATCTACTAGGATTTGAATATTTGATTCTAGGAAATTGAGAGTCAAGAAAAATGCTTAGAGCAGTAACTCACACCTTCTCTGATTACAATCTTAAGAAATTAAGGCTAATTTTAATCTTGGAAACAGGAAATAGTAATTATGTTTTCACTTACAAATATAGATGAGGTTTAAGTAGCCTCTGATGCAGCCTGTTCCAATAGGAATCATTCATCTCCCATACTACCTACATAGCTCTTGAATAGGAAAGTTAAAATAACATGACTGACTTTAAGAGATGTGACACTGTATGCAAAGCTAAAATTAGTTGATTCACATGTATGAGGATAAAAGAAAAGTCTATTGTGCACAAAGAGCATGCTACAAATAGTAAACATAGAACAACTTGTCATCCTGGGGACTTGAAATCATAATGAATGAAAGAAATATAATAAATATATTGAGATATTGGAATTTCCATGTATTGGAAAAAATAATGCCCGGACTGTGTGGCTCAGTGGTTGAGTCTTGACCTATTAATCAGGAGCTGACAGTTTGATTCCCTGTCAGGGCACATACCCGGTTTGTGGGTTCAATTCCAAATAGGGGGCATGCAAGAGGCGGCCAATCCATGATATTCTCTCATCATTAATATTTGTATCTCGCTCTTCCTCTGAAATCAATAAAAATATTAAAAAATAAAATAAAATAAGAGCCCTAACCGGTTTGGCTCAGTGGATAGAGCGTCAGCCTGTGGACTGAAGGGTCCCAGGTTCGATTCTGGTCTAGAGCATGTACCTTGGTTGCAGGCACATCCCCAGTGGGGGGTGTGCAAGAGGCAACTAATCAATGTCTCTCTCATCGATGTTTCTAACTATCCCTCTCCCTTCCTCTCTGTTAAAAATAAAATTTATTAAAAAAATAAAATAAGATGTATATCAATAAACATAAGGGGAGTATTGTAATGGAAAAGGAATATTATCTTCTTTGAGTTCTTAGTCTTTAAAAAATACCATAAACTTTTTTTAAATTATAAAAGACATGTCAGGACCAGAAAAGGAATGGATCAATTGTTTTAGAGCAGGCCTGGTGATAATAGTGAGAAGTAATTTTTTCTTTTAAGAGAATTATTTTTAAATATTTAGCAGTGTACATCTTTCATTGCTTTAGCAATGAGTAAATTGCTCATTCTAGTGCTTGCATTTAGCATCCGGAAGATAGATAATCTGAGATTTGCTGAACTGAATTGAATTGATTATCTAGTCAAATGCCAGGTCAAGTGAGGGGGAAAATAGTCAAAGTGGTTGTTTATTGATGTGAATATCAGTTAATGGGTGATTAGCTGAGTTATAATAGAGGGATTTTATATATCTGCAAGGAGGTGTACTGAGTTCATTCCTGTTCAAATTTTCTATGATTTAATGAGTGGTTTCCCATTTAGACACAGCCACTAGTTCTAAAAATGACTACCACAATTGGTCTCAGTGTATTCAACTTGATTGAATATCTTTACAGGAAATAAAAAATAGAAGGTACTCCCTGTCACCTCACTAGAGCTGAAGAAAGCGTCTAAAAATTGAAAGTAATGGCACTTCCCTCACATTAAGGAAATAAATTAATATTTTTACATAATATTAAAAGTGAATAGTGTTATATGAAACTCTGCCTTTTCAGTGAAAATTGAACTCCAGGATATATTCTTTCAACGATTTCAAATTCATCATATTCAAAACTAGACCTCCACTAATACAAATCACAGACTGACTAATGCTAATAATGAAACACTGCTTTCACTCTGTCTGTTATGTACCAGTAAATTACATTCAGCTCATTCCATTGCCACTCACTTTAAGTTTTGCCTTCTGCCAACAATCACTATCCCTTCATAGCAGTGGTTCTCAACCTGTGGGTCGCAACCCCTTTGGCAGTCAAACGACCCTTTCACATGGGTGACCTAAGACCATCCTGCATATCAGATATTTACATTATGATTCATAACAGTAGCAACATTACAGTGATGAAGTAGCAACGAAAATAAGTTTATGGCTGGGTCACAACATGAGGAACTGTATTTAAAGGGTCAGAAGGTTGAGAACCACTGCTTTATAGACTTGTCCCACACAATCCAAATAATTGTCCGATTGTCTTTGGAATTCAGAGAACTTACCCCTGAGCTACTCTGCTCCATTTCCTTGCCCCTTCCCTGACCTCCCACCAATTCCTCCTCTTAACCTTGGAATCAAGCACATAAACCACTGAACAAAAATGGCTCCTATGTAAACACTCAGGGCCTCGATTTTCAACTCTTCCCTTTCTTCCTATGAAGTGCAGGGCACAAAGGAGATGATCATTGAATACCGATGGTCTGTACTCCTCAGAAAACCATTCTCTCCAATGCAACTACATAGAACAAGGCCTTGTACTCAATAATATTTAGTGTCTTTACCCCTTTAAACAAATATTTAAGATTTGCCAGTATTACCTAAGTAATTCCTATGGTATTACTGCAGCATGCCTCAAGGGACACAGGAATACAGTGTCCTTGTCAGAGCTTCTAAATACCTCTGTTCCCTCTTCCTGGGCTAAGTATTCATCCTGAAGCTGAGTGCACAATAGTTGGTTCCCTCTCTGGGGGCTACCACCAGTAGCTGCAGGGAAGTTTCTTGCTCTAGATTATACCTCCTCCCCCAGGGTAGTGAATAGCCAGTGACTACCTGATGTGGGAATAGAAAACCTCAAGTTGTGACTCAATTTTAGACAAATTTGAAGGACTAGTAAGGTCTGCTAAAGCCTCAGTTGCAGCCATACTTCAATCAGTTTCTTCCTCTGCCTTAGAAGCAGCTAAACCTTCCATTTCCAGGGAACCCAATAAAACACATCTGTCTTTCCCACTTAACCATAACCTTTTGAAGGCAAGAACTGTATTTAACATCTTCAGCCTGTATTAAGCACAATCCTTACAATAGATGGAACTCTCAAATAGCATTTCTTTTTTAAGAGAGAAAGAGAGAGAGAGAGAGAGAGAGAGAGAGAGAGAGAGAGAGAGAGAGAGAGAGAGAGGAGAGAGAGAGAGAGAGAGAGAGAGAGAGAGAGAGAGAGATCCGCTGCCTCCTGCACACCCCCTATTTGGCATCAAGCCCATAACCGGGGCATGTGCCCTGACCAGGAATCGAAACTGGTGACCTAGGACAGCACCCAACCAACTGAACCACACCAGCGAGGGTTTAAATAATATTTCTTATTCATACACATGAAGTTAACCAATTAACGTGCACATTGGAAGGAGTGATTCCGCCAATTTAATGGGATCAAAGAACAGTGCCTACCAAGGGCAAGCATAAAACACAGTTGCTGAACAGCAGTCATCTGATTATTGTGGCAGTACCAGAATTTCAGCACCGGAGGTTCTTAGCCTGTGCCATGTAGTCGAAAAGGTCTTCAAACTTGAAAAATGAAGCTGAGCTGGTAGGGCACTTTGAAGAATATAGATGAAAGTATCCAATATCCATAATAAAGTGTGATAGGAAGAGGAAGGGAATACTGACAGACCGAGAGGATTCTGTTGATGCCCTCCCAAGGAGCAGCGTAGTGCACCCACTGATCACAAACATTTTTTAAGTACAAATTCCTTTGCTCCATTCCACCGTTGAATCAGAATCTTCAGGGCTAAGCTAAGTTTTAACAACCACACTATGTTACTTGCTCTTTTAGCTGACTACTAATGATCATTCATGTAATATTTAGTTTGTACTTAAGCAAATTGAATTGCTTTTCATTTTATCTTCGATGTTTGGCCATTTCCCAACTTACTATAATTTTCTATATGTAGTGGTCAGAAATAGTATAAAAAAAAACAACACCCCAATCTCTACTGGTTTCTTTTCTTCTACTTGTTAGAAGTGTATATAAAGTATTTGGTAAGGGAAATAATTTAAACACAAGTAAATGAAGGTTTTTTTTAGGGGGTTCACTTTGTGATTTCCATCTACAATTCAAAATTGTTAAAATTACTGATAATTAGAAGACTTAACACTTGCTAGGAATAAATCTATAATATACTCTAAAGCATTATTCTTTTTCCACATGATCTTAATACAAAGCCATTTTGGAATTTATATTTCCACCTTGCCATTACATTATATAAAAGACTTTCCTTTTTCTCTCCCCGCCTCCTACCTGCCTTTTCCAACTTCTCCTTCCTCCCAAATGAATTGCCACTTTTGGGTCACTTTGCTGTTGCTATCACTGTAAAGAAAGAAACTTTAAACATCCTCATTGAAGAGTTACATTTAAACCACAGCATGTTTGCTATGATGGGTTGCAACTTTTAGTACTACTAAGCAAAGATAGTTGGAATGGATATGGCCTGTTAAATGCCTCCTTCTGCTCTAAAGAAACACACTAGTTATTTTTTCAATTCTTTTTTCTTTAAACTTATCTTTATTTTTTAAGTATTATAGATGTCCCCTTTGTTTGTTTGTGACCCCTTCAACCCTGTACCCACCCACCCCTCCCAGGCCTTCACCACTCTATTGTCTGTGTCCATGGGCTATGCATATATGCATATAAGTTCCCCAGTTGATCACTTCCCACCCCCACCCCTACTCCTGCTTTCTCTCTGAAATTCATCAGTCTGTTCTATGCTTCTGTGTCTCTGGTTCTATTTTATTCATTAGCTTCTTTTGTTCATTAGATTCCACATATGAGTGGAGAGTATTATACTAAGTGAAATAAGCCAGTCAGAGAAAGAAAAGTATCACAGTAGTTCATTTTAAACTTTGGCCTCTGTATTTACCTAACACTGGCAACAGTGCTATAGTCTTAGAAAGCAGAAAAGAAGAAAGGAAATGAAGAGAGCCCATGATGGCTATTTGAGAACAGGAGTTCAACATGAAGAAATATGGAGTGAAGATGGGATTCAGGAGTCCTTGGGAAATTCAGAAAACTAGGAATGAAAGGTACCCTGAAGATAGACTCATAATTTATTCCTTTTCTGAAGCATAAATATGAGTAGGTCATAAAATGTTCTGTTTTCCTTACGCTCATGAAACCCCATTCCATTGTCTCCTGCCTGCCTGACCTGGAGACTTGGGGCTCCAGCCTCATAATCTTACATTCTGCATGCCATACTCCATTCTCTGGGGAAAGCAGAACATCAGCTCCTCTCTAAGCATGCTCCCTTTGCTCCCACTTACAATATCCTTGTTCTTGATCTCCACATCTACCTGGAGTGTTATATCTTCTCCACACCGGTGTGAAACCCTGCAAAGTTTATTGTAAACCTCACCTCCTTTAACATGCCTTTCTAATACTTCCAAGTGTTCCGACCCTTCCCTGAGCCTGCACCATACCTCCTAGAAGTACTCATAATAGACTATCTTGAATTACAGGGAGAGCTTGGGAGATAGGTCACTGTGGGGCCTCCTTGCCTTTTCTGTACTTACCTGCAGACAACTCTATATGATTTTTTTTATCACCTCCTACCCCAGACTAACCATCTTTAGACCTAGACATGTGACATCACTCACCTCTATATCTTTTGCAGGCCCTCTTCTAGTACCCTGAACAACAAAGGCCCTCAAATACCTAAGGTGGGAGTGGAATGAAGGAAGGGAGAATGGGTTGAAGAAGAAGCAAGTGGAAGGAGAGAAAGAGGGAGGGAAGGAGGGAATAAGGAAAGAAGGGCCAACCATGTTTTTCTCCCTCAGTCTATTTGTAGATTACAAATTACCTAATATTAATCCTCTCTCCTTTATTCCTCAATTTTCCTTCCCTAAATCAGCAGTTTTGGTCTCAGTTTACAGTGCAGCATAGATTGGGTGAACACTGATCTAAAACTGATCAGCTGTCGCTAAATGCTTAAGCATTTGGTCATATAAGAGTGATGTACTAATGACCTACTATATCCGCACACAATGCTGGCATCTGGAAATACAAAATTGACAGGCATTGGCCTCCTAGAGCTAAGCATTGAGCACTCACTCCTTGGGATGAGCATACCCGCTGACATGAACAGCTTGCTCTGTGACTGTGTTATTATGGGCCCTGGAGGAGAACCCCGACAAGGGAAAGCAGCAGAGTCCGTAACCCTTAGAGACCCCTTGAATGCATTTACACTGCACAGTATAGAGCTGGGAGTCTCTTGGGTGCCATTCAGAACTTGTGTCATGGTGAGAACAATTAGGGGCTTTAAGGGGGGTATTGAAAAGCCAAGCACTGAGAGCCACCTGATTCATTTGTTACCCTCAAATTTTCTCTCTTGGCCCCATGAAGCTTTGTATACACAAAATACCATTCTAAGTCTCTCAGTTTTCCATCTTTACTGCTGTGTTTAGCTCCCCTGACTGTGTTCCTTCTGAAATAAAGTTAGCAGAGAGGCTAGGAGCAATGTCATTTCTTCAAATAGGTGTGTTAGGCAGCTGTCTGCACAATAAGTTTGGAGGGCACTACCAGAGTAAAAGTATGTCCTCCACAACCCCTGTCAACCTTAGCATAAAAAAATGCGGTCTACTGGAACTATTTTCCCTGGGTCATAAAAAAACAAAAACAAACAACTAATGGCATATTTTCTCCAAATTTCAAAGCAGGGAAGACTACTATTGTAAACTTTCACTTAGCATTTTTTTTCATATAGATACATATTGCTTTTATTTATTATTTATTGATTGATTGATTAAGTTATTGCATATGTGTCCTTATCCCCACATTACCTTTCATGCCCCCCACTCATGCCCTCACCCGCTGTTGTCTGTGTCCATTGGTTAGACCTATATGCTTGCATATATTTCCTTTGGTTGATTTCTTCCCCTTACCCCCGCCATCCCCTCTCTTCCTTCTGAGGTTTGATGGTCTGATCAATGCTTCTCTGTCTCTGGATCTGTTTTTATCAGTTTATGTTGTTCATTATATTCCACAAATGAGTGAGATCATGTGTTCACTTAGCATATTAACAGTGATTCATATGTTAAACATCTTGATGAAAATCATACACACACGTGTGCGAGCGCGCACACACACATGTATCTCCTTTATTTAGTATCTCCGTGGTAGTAACACCAACCATTATAAAAATAATACTGTCTTCATTATTCCCACATTGGTTCATTATTGTCTATTTAAGCAGAGTGACCCTGTTGATGAAGAAGTGAAATATGAGAACCCATTTCTTCAGAGTGGGGTAAAATGTAGTTAAAGGATATTTTGGTAAGACCTATTGGTGAATGTACTTAGGAAGCAAGAAGGCAGCATACAACAGAGACAGTGATGGCAGTCCTAAATGCCAGGGATGTCCAGGGTGAATATGTAGGAAAATCAGGCAGAAGGGGAGGCTCCAAATAAGAGCAGATCCTTGCAGGTGCAGAGATACAAAGCTATTGGAGAAGGGAACAGTGCAGAACAGGCAAGAAGTCCCACCAGTGACCTATTTTCCCAGCTCTCACTGTATTGTGTCTCCAGAGATCAAATGAGGTCAAGAAGGGCATAGTGTACTTAATATAAAAAGTCTACCAATTCTGAGTGAGGGTGCCATGTGAATGATCATAAGTCAATAAAGTGAGATGCCAAAGAATTGGATGCACTGAAATTAGCCTCAACAAGAACAATTGCTATGTAGCTAAAATACTCAACTGAGAACTTGTATCATATCAAGAAACAGGAATCAGGTATCGTGGGAGAGCCAACAAATTGTGGGATCTCACAAACGTAATTTCATTCTTCTCATCCAAAATTTCCCTGGGGGCTCAATTTACACCATGGGACATCCTTGACTTCTACACTGTATGTAATTTCTTTACAGGTTTTTTCTGAGGCCACTCTAAGCACCTCTGGCTATATTTATAATTAATTTTCATTCTGACAGCAGTAAGAATAATACTTATTTTATCTTTTAGAGTGCAATTGTTAAAAAAATAAAATGCAATTATTTTTCAATATCAGATATTTTTATGTTATAATAGTTGAACTCTAAAACTTGAATGTAAATTTTCTTGTGTTGGAACTTTGAATGTATGTTCATAGCAAGTCAGTTACTCTAACTCTATTCTTCCAAAATCCAACTTCTTGGATCCACATTCTACCACCATAAGCACTTGCCTTTCATTTTGTATTTAAGATAAACATGACTCATGTGCATATGCAATGCAAGCATTTTGGCTCCAGGCCTTTTATTTACCAAGAATGCAGGAGTTACTCCAAGCGGTCTAGAATCTTTCTATGTAGATAAATAATGTATTTCAAAGATGTAAGTATACTCTGTTGTGACTATTCACAGTCAAATTAATGTTAAAGAATTATTCATAATAATTTTATTCATTTTTTTCAATCAGCTGATACTTGAAAGAACAACTATGGTTAAGTGGTCTTCCACATTTTTTACTTAAGAAAGGGGAACTTTATACCAGAAAATAATGAAGATCACTATACTAAGCCACAATTGTATTGTATATAAATATTGATAGGGTAAAAACCTACCAATTAAATCACTTTGATCATACCATGAGAAAATAAACCACTGTGAATAATTTTATGATTATTCATACAGTGATTTATTATAATTATAATTCACATAATTAACAAACACATTGAAAGAATGAAGGCCTATAATTATATGATCACAATGCACAGTCCATTTCATTTTTTAAATATTTTTTGGAGAGTTTAAACTCCACACACAGCTTCCTGACTTAGGAAAGTATTAAAAAATACAATCTAATTTTAAATATATATTTTAAACATGTAGCCCTTGTATGAATAAAATAATTCATTCAGTACCATTTTGTATTTTACATATATACATAGTAACTATAAACATACCCTTTGAATAGCCTGTTATGGAAAATATTACTTTTAATGTTTTCATATGAAAACAGGAAAGATCAGATTTTCAGAAACAAAATATTATATTAAAGTGCTTTGCTTGCTCCCTCTGCTTTATCCACAGTTCACAGCTTGGCAGTTACAGATAGTGTGTGATAAGAAAGCAGCACCATGCTGGTCAGTCAGCCCTTCTCTGAAGCTAAAAGCCTTAGAAGTCTTCAAGTTTGGGCACCTGAATATTGTTTCTAAACAGAGGAACCAAAAGACATTTCAATTAAGGATCTTTCATTGTAAGCCAGCGGTCAGGGTAAGCAGTAAGGGTATGTCCATCCAGCCATGTGGTTGGCTTGTAATGGAACTCTGTCTACAGTGTAAAATACTCCAGGGTGGCATTCTCTGGGTGAAAATTAAAAGCATAGTTATAAGATGATTAGCAGAATTTGTCAAATAAACAAGCCTGTCTACATTCCTACAATATTCCTTAGTAAATCTGCTAGAGCAAATCTAAAGCATTCCCATGCGACAGAAGGCGTATGCATTTTTAAAATATAGGAAACCAAGAAAATGCTTGCTATTTAAAAGCATCAGGGAAGTCACATAAATAGGCATGATCACATTCATCTGGAACAGAGAAATATTGGGGATTCTTGAGGTAGAAAGCAAGATACTGGGAATTTAGGGAGATTCTCTATAGCAGGAAAGTTCTTTAAGTTTATGTATACCTACTTTTATTTACAGCAATAATGTTCCCCTTTCGAATTCTACCCTAACTAAAATATAAAACTTCCTTTTTCTTTTTCACATGATTACCCACTCACCTAAAAACATATATGGAAGGTCATATCACTAGCTATGTCCTTCTCACATGTGGAAATGTATTTATGTTAAGACAGAAGAACATTAAAGAAATGCAGTGATAATAGTGACACATGGGGGATTGCTTCCCCCTAAAGAACCTTAGCAATTATTGCAACTAGCACATTCCAAAACAGAACTATTACCTTTACATTTTTATGTCCTCTATTATGCTTAGTATTCAAACGCATTCTGCTTTTTTAAATAAACTGACAAATGAGAGTAGCTCTTTTGGTCAACTGACTCATTTTAAGTGGTAGCATCAAGTTTGTTTGTGAACAGTTGTGTACTGTTGTTACCCCAAACGAAAACACCTAAGTACTCAGGAATATTTAAAAAGAAAAACAATCAGCTTAGAACATTCTCACACACAAAGTCCTTTTTTTACCATTCCTTAAACACTATTCAAAAGCAACTTTTTTTTTCAGTTACTTAAGACAACTATATTCCCACCTGAATACTGCTGGGGAAAAATAACTGAGTGCTGAGTGAAAGTTAGCAATCAAACCTTGGAATTTGTCTGTGTTGCTTACTCACTGAACAGCTGTAACTATACTAGAAAGCTAACTGTAACCAGTACTAGAAAGTGACTATAAATATTTACAATAAGGGTATGAGAGAAAATGCACTGTTACATTCATCTGACTTTGGGGAACCCTTAATAATAATTTCATATATCTCGAAGGCATAGTGTGATGGTAAGCACTTAGACACACATCTTGTCTCTTCATTGCAACATGTAACTGTTGTATTTTTTAATGATTTTTTTGAACACAGAGGGGTAAAATGCAAGGTCAGAAGTCACAAGGCTTGTAACTGACAGAGCCTGCAGTGGTTGGCAAGCCCTCTGACTCAGCCCCAAATTCTCCAATGCCTGATGTCTCAGAGAGCTGAACTCCTTCCTCTTTGAGATCCCTGATATAAGTAATGGAAATAGGATTGGAATTTAATAAGAAAAATGCTGACACTGCCTTATCTATAGCTGCCCAAATGGTGCCGTTATAATTATGCTTTTTAAGTTGAGCATTACCAGAAAACTTGCTACTTTTAAGTCTTGTTAATCAACACTTGGGTACTCTGGTTGCCACAGATTATGGAGTAGTCTGCTTTATAAAAACGCGAGATTTGCCAAACACCAAAGATTATATTGTTGTAAGGCAAAGTATATCCCAAACCCTTCAGGGTACAACATATGAAAAGATTCTTAAATATAATTTTTAAATTAATGCTAAAAGTTCAGTTCTTAAAATGTTATCTATTTGTCATTTTAACAATAACATTATTTGTTCACATATGTTGCAAACATAATAAAATTTCCTTTTTAAAATGTTCTCTAGTTTTGGGAATGCTGTGATTACTTGTCAGCTAAATCTGATTTTGCTAAATCAACTGGTCAAGAAACAAAATTAATATTTTCTATATTTATAAATGGGATTTCTTGTATTTTCCCAAATATTTTCTAATCTAACTATATAACCTGGGCTGACAAAATGGCAATAAACTAGAGAAATAGATATTCTATTTTAAATTACTCTCTTCATGTTTAAGTGCTTATCTATTAAGCAAAGCTTTTTATTACTGATTTGTAGGATACCTAAAAAAAAGCCATAATCTGCCTCAGTTACATAATCCTCTCCAAAAGAAAGTAACAGGTTATAAAGTGCTATTAAAATTATTGAAACAGTCTTTCCTAATGTGAATATATGCAGTCTTCAATTAAAAGGATAACAGTGATATGTATATGTGCGTTTCATGGTCATTGTCATTTTTAGAGACTTCTTTTCCTTTCTAGTGTTATTTGTATCCACTACTGAGCTTACAAAGCCTCTAGAATATGCCATTTTGGTAACCTACATGTGATTTATGTCAGAAAACAACGGAGAATGTCATTTATAAAATATTAAAATAAGGAATGCAGGGAAAAATCATTGCAGACTCTTCTGCACATAGTTGAAGACGAACAGCATGGAAGCAGCTGTAGTGTTACCCTGACCCCTGAAGGAAGGAATCAGGAGTTAACTTCACTTCCAATTTCCTACACAATATGAACACCAAACCTCCAAATCCACTGGCCCAACATATCAGTGTTTGGGGCATGTCCTGCAAAAATAAGAAAGTCATCTCAAATATCAGAGCTCAAAATTTCATTCCACCATTCTACTATTCTGATTTGGGGTGAGCAGATTTTTTCAAAGTTACTTAGTGGATATCTAGATCCTGCACCTGACTCCATAGGAAAAAATGAAAGAATCATTTTATCTCCATGATAAAAAAACAAGTAATTTAGCTTTTTTTTTTTAAAAATAAATGTAAAGGGAAATAGGAAACCGCACGAGGTGAGAAAAGAAAATTATTTAATTCAACAGGGTTAGGATTTTATCAGGAGTTTCATTATGAGGGAATGAATATATAACCCATTAAAGAAAAAAGATCCTAAGACAGTAGAAGGCCAAAAGGAGCTAATGTGTATCTTCTTTTAAAGAAAATCACAGCTCCAAATAAAACATCAGGGAAAATGACATTTTATTCTGCAGTATTCCTTTCTCTGTACAGGGAGCACAGTACATTTAGCTCATTTCATGGTAAAAGTCACAGGCGGCTGCAACATGTCCTTTAAGCCATTCAATAAGTAAAACTTAAAAATGGATTGCTCTTTATTCTGGGATTTGTTTTAAAACGGAATTCAATGTCATTTATTTTTTAATTTAACAGAATATCATAACATTTGAAGGTTTTTACTTCTCTTTCCCCAGAGGGTTAAAATGGCCCAGAAACGGGTTGTCAAGGCAAAGAGAAAGGTACCAAACACTCATTTCTAACACACTGTGGAGGCAATCGTTTTTATTAAGGGAACCACAAGACTGAAATCTGCATCAAGCTCTAGCAGGAAAAATGCAAGCAAGGACCCCAAAGAGTCATTCTGTCCAGTCCTCATTTCAATAGATTTAACTTTGTTCTCAGTTGGGGTCACATATTTCAATCATTGGGCACAGAACTATGACCTTGGCTGGGATCATCAGTCCGGATTACTCAATGGGGCACTTGTGAAACATTGCGGACTCTCATTTCTGACTCTCCACGGGTGTGGCTCAAATTGCTCCTGTCCAGCCCTAAAGCTTACATGATCGGCTGTCCCTCAGAAATTCACTGTGAGAAAACTCATGCTAAATTTGCCACAGAGATCAGGGTTTACAGGACCATTGGAGCTAATCTCAGCCCACCCTCCTCCTCCTCCTCCTTCTCCTCCTCCTCTTCCTCCTCCTCCTCGTCCTCTGTTAACTGTTACAAGCCCTCAAAAGTTAACAAGGTAATGGAGCCTCTCTCTATACAATCATTTCATCTCACTATCATTGACTGAAGCTCACTGATGTAATGAAGTTACATAATCACTGATTATGCACGACTTCCATCCATCTTCCTACATATCCACATATCTTCTCCCTTTCCCTTCAGATGAATCTACCCGGTGAGGTTTATAACACATGTAAATGCTCCATTCTCTCATCATAGGTACTGAATATTGGACTTTAGCATTGCAGTACGGTGCACTGAACCATGTCATCAATATTGATTTTTTTATCCCACTTCCTAGGCAGAATATGTTTAAGCATCCTTCATGCTCTAGTCTCTAACTTTTTACTGGAAGGGTAAAAAAAATGTGGCAGATAGGACGCATCCTTAACTTAAGGTTAAGGGAAGTGTGTAATTGCCTGCATATCCTAAGTTAGCTGCATTGCAATAAAAGGATGCTTTCTGGTTCCAGACCTTTGACTCCTCTGCACGTGGGTCACATCTTCAGTTATTTAGGGTATTGGATACATAATTATATTACGGGCAATTGAACTTGAGGGGAAAAAAGCATTATTGTGACATTTGAAATGATATTGCACTATTCTTTTCTCTTTTTTTGGTCATTATTTTCAGCTTTTTCTTTCCTTCTTCATTCTGAATGATAATCCAGTGGACAAAAAGTAACCTAGGGCACTTAATAATTTCCAATAATCACAACCTAGAGAACAAATTAACAATGATTATCATCTTAAAGTTTAAGAACTTGACAAGTGGGATGTCCCTGTCCCATTGCGGCTGTGAAATGCAGCAGAATGCTGCACTGAGTTGAAAACATCTTTCTTTAAATAAATAAAAAGTAGCTCGTTTCATTTGAAATAGGGCTCTTCGGTAACTGTTCCTTACACTACTGCTACCTCTTCCAGAACACAGGAGCCACAAATATTGCATCCAAACAAAAGAGTGACTCCCCAAAATTAATTCAAGACACTCTTCCATATAACAATAATTGGAGGTGGGGAGTGATGCTCCGATTTTTAATTACACTCAGAACACACACACACACACACACACACACACACACACAAGAACACACACCAACACACCCAACTGCAGTTATTCCATTCAGTGCCAATAACGGCCACATCACAGCCATGAGTGCGATGCAGCAATCATCTAAGTCACCCATTCCCATTACAAACGCCCAAGTTTGCTCACACCACTGATGGATTTATATATATAAAACGACCTTACCCACAAGAGTCTTCCAAATTTTTCTCCTCTGGATATCAGTCTTTAAGGTAATTGCTGGTCATCACAATGCGTATTCAGAAAAATCCACGTTTTACTCCCGTGTTCTTTTTCTTGTTTTGCTAGCAATTAATATCATGAACAAGATACCCATTCACAAATGCCAAGTTCACCATAAAAGCAGATAATTCCATACAGCTCTTCCCTACAAGACTGCCTCCAGTTAGTTCTCAAAGTGCCCGATTGTTTGGTGAAGATACAATCCAGGTGCAGAGCAGGGGGGGGAGTGGAAGGGAGACTAGGAGAAAAAAAGAAGAGGCAAATAGAAAAGGAGAGACTGAGAGAGGAGAGAGCAGAAAAAGAGGGAAGAAATTAGAAAAAAAAGGAAGGAAGGAAGGAAGGAAGGAAGGAAGGAAGGAAAAAGGCCAGTAAGTAAGGAAGTCAGTGAGCTCTATTTCAGGAACCAGAGTCTTGCTTGCAAATCTTTCGAATACATGTAGCCTCTCAGATCTTCTTGGTCCCCAAGTAAAATTTCCAGGTCCGGGATGCAGCCATAAGAAAGAATCCTATGTATATTTCACAAGTATCCTGCAATAACAGATCCAACGGGGTTTTCCTTGTACAGTACTGCTATGTGAAAGCACACAACCCCTGCTGTTTGGGAAGGTGTCTCCTGGGTCCTAGCTCTCTTCAGCAGCCCCCAAAAAATGATTTTTTGAAAAGAGTGGAGGGGGAAAAGCAGCTTTGCATTTGCCTTGAATGATGCTAATCCTGAGCGAAAACGACAAGCAAACCACGAATACCAGAAGATCTTGATAAATAGCCACAATCCACTCAGAATATCCCAGGGAAGAAGGAGCGAAAACAAGAAAGAGAAACTGCAATGCATAAATGATTCCAGTGTTTCTACAAGATCGGTTCATTTGATTGAATGCATTCTCTGGTTTGCTGCAAGTCATAAAGAGGATAGTGTTACTGCCACCCAATGGATATTTTAGTACTAGCCAATCCACAGAATGCCATCGATTTTCAAGTTTTAGTTTTCAGAAGATTGAAGAGGAAGGAGAGTAGCCTGGGAATCTTTTGGAAAGGACCCTGAGAGAGCTCAAATGAGAATTTGTCCTTCCTGGCAAATGTGGACGCTCCCAGTCTTGTGCCAGCCACCTTAAAATTACGGTTCCATTTGTCTGGGAAGCAGGAAGGTACAGAGAGCGATGCCTAAACTGTCAGGCTCATAAGAATCTCCTTTAGAGCAGAGATGTTATTGCGTGCGATCTCTCTCTCTCTCTCTCTCCCTCTCTCTCTCTCTCTCTCTCTCTCTCTCTCTCTCTCTCTCTCTCTCTCTCTCTCTCTCTCTCTCTCTCTCTCTCTCTCTCCATTCTCAATTTCACTTTAAGCCAGATTTCAAAGGGGATGTGGGTAGCGGCTGCTCCAAACCTCAGGTGGCAAGGTGATAATTATTTCTAAGGGGCAGTTTTGCAGAGTGCTTTTGTCCTTATTGGTATGTAAAACCGTGAGTCCCTCAGGTAGTAACCCCTCTCCAAAGCCACTCTTTCAGTTTGGAGAGGAGAAAAATATTCCCTGAGTGGAGTGGGGGAGAAGGGTGCTTCTGAAGGCGCTCTGGGAGGAGGGGGGTCCCCGAAAGGAGGAAATTGAAGAGAATCTTCCACCCACCCACCCACTGTGTAATAGAGTTAGCTAGAGGATTCTGAGATAGAGTCCTGCTGGGAAAAGGGGAAAAAGTAGGTACTGCTCAAATGCATTAGGGTATTTGCTCAATTTAAGATCCTTACCCTTTATACTACATTGGAATAGTGGTTCTGTAGTCTTCAAACTTGAACGTATGCATAATCATCTGGTGTGTTGCTAAAATGCAGATTTTGATTCAGTAAGTCTGGAGTGAAGCCTACCAGTCTGCATATCTAATAAACTGGCCCCTGGATTGCCATCACCATGTTAGGTTCTGACAGGGGGATGGGCCTGTGAAACACTTTCCTATCACCACCCCTCCATCTTTCCACTCTTTCTAAAAATATATTTTTATTAACTTCAGAGAGGAAGGGAGAGGGAGAGAGATAGAAACATCAGTGATGAAAGAGAATCATTGATTGGCTGCCTCCTGCATGCCCCACACTGGGGATTGAGCCCACAACCCAGGCATGTGCCCTGACTGGGAATCAAACCATGATCTCCTGGTTCCTAAATCAACGCTCAAACACTGAGCTATGGCAGCTGAGCCATCTTTCCACTGTTCAACCTTTTCCGTACACCACTTCTAGGCTCCATTCTAGAAAACCTTAACCCACTCTACACCATTTCCCACATGCTTTTGTAATGTAAGGTTTAATAGGATAAACCAAAAATAGAACAGTAAATAGGTAAAGCAGCCTGGGCCCTAGAGAATTGTGTCTTTGTTTCATTTAGGGAGTAAAACACAACTGAAGATAAAGGAAACACTTGCAAATATTTGGCAAAATGAGAGCTAAACTAATGTAAACTAAACTCAATGCACTGATGAAACTGAATGGGAGCTGGGAGACTGGAAAGGGAGCTCAACATGTATATTTAAGGAAGGAGCTGTATATTGAAATTTCCAATTCAAGTTGAGGAAAGATCATGTTAAAGTGGGTAGCAAGTCTTACATGGTTTCTCTCTGGAGGGAACTCACCCAGATTAACCTCCTATGGAATGTCAGTTCTCTTCTCCCTGCTCAGTCCCAATGTGTACTAATCCAGAACAAATTTAGAACTGCAGGTCAAGGGGTAATATATTCTTGTAGCAGGTGATCCACATTTCAACACCTATCACAGTCCCTTAGCTGACCCATTTAAGTGAAGAACTAGACCTCAAGTGGACTGGGAAGGGGCACAATTAACAAATTTAATTGCTTCAAGCAAAGTTTAGAAGTCTTGGACTATATGCTCAAATCCTTGATTTAAATCTAATTTCTACTTCTAAGTGGCCATAATTACCTGAGGGAATCGCTTTAATTTCTCTTAGTCTCAGTTTCCTTTTCTGAAAAATGACAGGTTGAAATGAACCGGTTTCCAAGGTCTGCTTCCGCTCCAGGTGGTGAAAAAAAAAAGTCTTCTGTTTGCAAGGCTTCTGTTAGTCAGTTTGTTACTCTACCCAGAGTATGAGTTCTAATGATTACCTTGGCATGGTCTGCATGCGAAACAGTATCCAGAAATCCAGAAGCTTTGAAAAGTGTGTTAAAGACACAGGTGAACATTTGACCATTTCAATCCTATTGCAAAAGATGATTTAAAACACTGTCTCTTTGGATCAGGAAGGAAAGTGGTTTGTTTGAAATCGAGGTGTGCCATTGTCTATTCCTGGATCTTACAGAGCCAACTGTGGGCCTCACTGTTTGTTGCCATGGGATCCTCTTTGTGCGAACTGTCTTGAACTGTGTGGGAACATTCTCCTCTTGCCTCCCTTCAGTTCTCTAACTCCTCTGAAGATATGTGTCAGAACAAAATGTTGCTGCATTATTGCCAATTAAGATTAACAGCAGCTGCAAGGTGCATCTAATTAAGAATTTTAATTACTTCACTGAATTCTCATTTGCAGATGTGTAGAGCATTAAAAAATGTATTGTGATTTTATTTTGAAATCTGAATAAAACTGACCTCCCTTCCAAAGAAAGGTATGTAAAAACTACACAACTCATTGATGGGTGTTAAAAAAGGAAGTATATATACCTTGGCACACTATGATAAGTGATACTACATTCAGGATTAAAAAATAGTGAACATATTCATAAATATACCTCTTTTTTATGAAGGCAAATCTCAGAATAATACAGAAATTAATAATGTACTATTTGAACAGAATGCATATTACATAGTTCTTCTCAAATGTTCTGTTCTTTTTCTTTTCCAGTAATGGGATGGTTAACAGTAAGTTTGATGCTGCAGTATGGGGATTGTAGTCTATAATCCAAAGCATTATGGGATTTGTAGTAAAAACTGGCTGCAGATCAATTCCATGCTTCTAGCTTTTCTCAATTGAAGGAACTACTGTTTTATTTCCTAATAATAAAAAAGAAGAATGTCAAGATGTTTTAAATAAAACACTCATTTTAAGGAAACAAAGTTGGTATTACTAGGAATATAAAATTAGAGTTTAACTACAATAATATTCTTACTGAGGAGATGGAGAATACAATGACATCTACTTTATAAGCCACAAATAACCTGAGTGAGCTATTTCTTAACATTACTTTCATTATTTTAGTAGTAAAAAGTGAGAAAATACAAGGTTTTGTATTTATGAAAGAGAACTGTGAACACGGGAAATGAACTCAAATTCTTATGAGTCCACCTTTAACTATCAGTAGCCTAAATTTAATTTTTTTACATTTCACATCATTCCTTAGAGAAGTGAGCAAGAGTTGCATTTAATCTACCTTTTCAGATGTTTTGTTATACAAAAATACTCTAAATATTCAGGGTAGCTCTTCTTTAAGAAATTATTAAGGCTGACATCTGGAAAATGTCTGGCATGGGATATTTCATTCTGTTGAAATTTAATTAATTATGGAAATGTATAAATCAAGGAGTTAAAATTCAGTTCATCTGTTGTATGCTGATGATTCTGTGAAATAAATACATAATTTATAGAGATTTTGATTTAACTCTGTTGGCAATTTATTTCAAAGTTCATTACACATTTTCTGTATGATATAATTTCAAACTCTTATCTCCCCAATAATGCTCTAGGAAATCAGTCCCCCTTCGTTATAAAGGGCAAAATAGGACTCTTCAAGGTCTCTTGCGTCTGTGAAAGTCTCCATTATCATTCTAAGTTACTTAGAAAGCATTTTATACATAAGGTTGCTTGCTTTTCTCCTTCTCTCCTTAAAGAGGAGTCCATCCACAAAAAGGCAGCGCTAAAGCAAAACTGTTATTACAGACATGAATAAATACAAAATTAAGCGCCCTTCATTTTCAGGCCTTTTGCCAGCAACATTCATTTTAACCCACCACCACATATTCTCAAATAATATACAGACAAAGATGAGCATTTCAGCGAGGCCTCACCATAAAGTTCAGAAATAATAAAGAGTGCTAGGAAAAAGCAAACAGTAACAGCAAAGAAAAAAATGCCATGCCTGCTTTTCTTTCCGATTTCTAAGTTTTGAATCATAAAAAATATACAAATATATATCTTCTTGAATGCAGTTTACATTATTGTTCGTACTGTGAATATTTCTTTTATGGCCATAAAAATAAAAGCAATGCCCCAAATGAAACACTATGTACATAAGCGATGCAAATGCATCCCCGGTGGAAAGCCGGCTGGCTGCTGGTGGGAGGGTATATTTATACAGTGCCTTTCATTTGGAAGGTTCCCAAAATGATTTGCAAACTGTATATAGAGGAATTGCTCACCATGGAAATTCACCCACTTCCAGGAGAGAATGCAGAAGTCATTCCATGCTGACAACTAGTTTAAATAAAACCACAGAACAACATTTCAAGTGGCCAAATTGTCATTGATTCAGGAAATGTGCATTGGAAACCCACTATGTGCCAGGTACGGTTTGAGGTACTGAGGATATCAATGTGGATATGTCCAGTCATGTTTCTTGCTCTCCCACAGCTTATGTCTTATTGAAATCTGAGCAGAACTTAGGAATTAAAAGCTCTGTTTCTTGGTGAATTTCTAACCCCTGCATATGATTCTACTGAAACAAACCGCTTGCTACTTTTTATGTATATTTATACCAGGCTTCATGATATCCAGGATGCATGACCTGCGGCAACACATTCTACTTCAAACTGATCACACGCAGAAAAAGAGCTTCAACTATTATGGTTGAAGCAGGTAAAAATGACAATAGCATTTCCTGCATTGTATGATTCAGAGCAGGTAGGGCAGAATTAAAAGTCTTCTGGATTTGGGAAATTAAATGAAATGGTATTGCAGTATATATATGGAGGGCCACTTCCATTGAAATTATTCAGGACACTCTAAGGCAGTGGTTCTCAACCTTCTGGCCCTTTAAATACAGTTCCTCATGTTGTGACCCAATGATAAAATTATTTTCGTTGCTACTTCCTTCATAACTGTAATGTTGCTACTGCTATGAACCGTAATGTAAATATCTGATATGCAGGATGGTCTTTGGCGACCCCTGTGAAAGGGTCGTTCGACCCCCAAAGGGGTCACAACCCACAGGTTGAGAACCGCTGCAAGGTATATAAAATAGTTCAGTGAAGGAAGAGAGCAGTGTGAGCAGAATCAAATACCAGTGTCTCCTAAATTTACTAGATTTATAATATTTTTCAAGTGGAAATAGAACAGGAAAAAAGGGTAAAGCAGACTGTCAAAGTTCAGCCCAGATCCCCCGAGGTTCTAGCTTTGTGTGCTCACAGCCATCAATCTCTTCTTTGTGCTTTGCATCTAAAGGCCAGCACCTGGACCCTCTTTACTACTGTTTTGGGGCTACTGGTGTTGCTTGACTCACACATGATGAGAGGTGGGAGTGCCTAGAGTTGACAACTCTCTGCTGCCTTAGCCAGTGATGAACTGATATAGGAGTATGAAATTGTAGCTTATTTGGCTATAGTTCGCAAAAAACGCTGAGGCATAATTTACATCCCAGAGGTCCTCTGTGCAATTAGGCTGAAGCTGGGACTTGCATGTAATCACACCCTTGCTTGGTATCCGGGAACTTAACAGAGGGTGACAAGAAATAATCATCAGTGTCCCAACTCAAGCTTTTAAGTAATCAACCTGCATAACGGAAACAGATAATTCATTCATTTATCCATTTGTCTATAGGTGATCCATTATATATGTGTGCCAGGAATGAATGTGCTCTAGGAATGAATGAGGTACAGTTCCTGTCTTTAAGGAGTGACTGCTCATGTCTAGCAGTAGAGAGAGACACACACATATTGCATACAATGTGATCAGTTCTCTATAAGAGAGATCTGAATTCATCCTAAAAGAATCAAGGAAGACTGAACCTGAGGAGTTATTTCAATGACCTTGAGGGATGAGCAAAATCAAAATCACAATGAGTGAAGACCAGGAATGAAGAGTAATATACAAGGAACCAATTTTCTTCTACCTAGAAGGAAATAGCATTGGTCCTGTTAGTAGAAATCAAAAGTGTTTAAAGTCATAAAATCAGTTTTTGAAGGGGGCTTTAGAGGAACTTGAATAGCCTCTTCATTTTAGTCAGAAGAGATTGAGCCACACTCAGCCGAATGACATAGTTATTTAAGCTCACAAAGCTAGAAAGTGGTAGGAGTTCTCTTCTGGCATGACTCAGCCATATTGCCTGTCAGCCTTTTCTTTAAAAAGAGAAATGGAGGACTTAATAGAAATATCTGATGTAGTAAGAACTGTTTTGAATCCTGACCTATCACTACATGACCTCAAGAAAAGTCGTTGCTTCCTCTGAGACTCAATGTCCTCCTATAAAAACATGAACTTAATAGAATAACCTTCTCTGGGGGATATTGTAGCATGTGCGCCTAGCAGAGTGTCTACGACATATTATATGTTTGAAAGAAGTATGCTTTGTTTAAATTTAGCTTTTAAATTTTGTTTTAATATTTTCCCCATTCAGAGAATGTTACAGTGTAAATAAAGACAAGGATATTTTTATTTTTGTTTTTCATATAGTAGTTATAGAGTTGAAGGGAACCAGACATTCAAGTAAGATTTCTCTTGCTGCCCTAGCTGGTTTGGCTCAGTGGATAGAGCGCCAACCTGTGAACTGAAAGATCCCAGGTTCAATTCCGGTAAAGAGCACATGCCTGGGGGTTGTGGGCTGGATCCCCAGTGGGGGACTTGCAGGAGGCAGCCGATCTATGATTCTCTCAGATCATGGATGTTTCTATCTCTCTCTCCCTCTTCCTTCCTCTCTAAAATCAATAAAAATATATATTTTTTAAAAGATAGCTCTTGCTTTCTCTTTTTAAAAATAAACTGCATCTGTTTTTCATTAGTTCTAACCCTATCTCTGACTAAAACTCATAGACATTATTATTGATGGATCATCATTTTGTTCAGTACAAGCCAAGTAGGTGAGTGTGCTTCTTCTAAACAGTTAGTTATAATACTCATGAACACAGTACTGAACACATATATTTGCCAATTAAAGAAGTCTGTTTTATACACATTGCAAAAGAGGATAACCATATGGCAAATGAATGTATGAAAAGGTGACTTCATAAGACATAATGGTGATGTAAATTTAAACTGCACTGCAATATCATGACACATTCATGGGATGTTTAAAATGAAATAATGGACAATAGAAAATGTGGGCAGAATTGCAGCAACTGCAACACATATCTACATCTGGTAAAATTAAAAATTGCTTCAATAAACTTGGAAAACTTCTCAGCAGTGCCTGTAAATTCTAAACATATGTATAAACAATTATACCATCAATTTTATTCCTAGGTATGTACCCAACAGAAATGCATACATATTTTCACCAAAAACATGTATTAGGAAGTTCAGTAATATTGAACTACTATTCTAAATTCTAAACATATGTATAAACAATTATACCATCAATTTTATTCCTAGGTATGTACCCAACAGAAATGCATACATATTTTCACCAAAAACATGTATTAGGAAGTTCAGTAATATTGAACTACTATATTGAACTATATAGCTACTAGTCAACTGTTGACCCGTCATTCCAGTCATTTGGTCATAATAGTCTCTTAGGCTTTTATATATATAGATTGGGGGGGTGGCTATTCCTTTGAAATGGATATGAAAAGGCAGGGTTTGTTTATTTTAAAAGGTGTTTTCAGGAAATAAATGGGGTTTTCTTTTTGAAACATAATTTAGTATAATATAGAATAGGAACTAGATAAGACAATCATGTCTTACTTTTTAGCCTCAACCGAAACTTTGTTCAGTTCTTCTGTGAAATGATAATAGCTAGCATTTTCAAGGCTTTATTATGTAAAGGCACTTTTGGTGGCATTTCATTTGAGCTAATTAACTTAATCCTCAAAAGAAATGGGTGCTATTGTCTTGGCCAGTTTACAGGTGAGGAAACCAAGGCACAAGAGATTATTAACAGCTTGCCTGACAGTGACAGTGTTGGAAATTGTACCTTCTCTTAATCACTAACTCACTACTATTATCATTCACTCTAACTTTGCATTATTCTCTCTACGCTACATTTTGCAAAAATCACACTTTTATATTGGGTTTGGATGTTGCCTTTATTGACTTAATACTCTTTATACAGCAGGCTGTAAACTAAAGACTTAGTAGCAGTTCAGCAAAAATTTCAAGTGCACTGTTTTCCCAGGCAGAGTATGTTCCTCTTGGTTCTGTACATCACTCTGTTCTGTTTTTCTTTTTCCTATAAGATATCTAAGGGAATTATTATCTTTCTGTTAAATGAAGAGAAAACGATTCAATTATACCTTTCAGGAAAAAAATGTTGATATTTCAACACTTTGAGAACTTAAGACTAGCCCTCATCAGTGGCTCAGTTGGTTGAGCGTCATCCAGTGCACCGAAAGATAGCCTGTTTGATCCCCCGTCAGGGCACATACCCAGGTTTCACTCCTTGGTTGGGGTGTGCAAGACACAGACATAATAGGTCTCTCTCTCTCTTTCTCTCTCGCTCCCTCCCTCCTTTCCTCTCTCTCTAAAAAAAACATATATTAAAACAGGAAAACTTAAGAATATGTAATGGAGGGTGTACTAAAATGATGTAAATACTGCTGTGGCTTTCTGAACTAATTCTACCCTGAGAAGAACAACTCCTGGAGTACATTATAAAGAAAGATATAGAAATATTATAGATGATGCTAATAACTAGATACCCAAACTCAATTTATGTGAGTGTATGTATGTATGGTGTGTATATATTTAGCAAATTTTAGAATAATGTTATAATATTGTAAAATGAGATGATAATATAGCAGGTACTAGTGGGAGAGTATAATATTCCATAATATAGGCAATAACTTTAAATGGAATATTAAATATTATTTAATAAATATTTAATACATAAAGTTTTTATTTTCAAATATATTTTATTGATTTTATCAAGGAAGGGAGAGAGAGATAGAAACATCAATGATGACAGAGAATCATTGATCAGCTGCCTCCTGCACATCCCCTACTGGGGATCAAACCTGCAACCCCAGACATGTGCCCTGACTGGGAATTGAACTGTGACCTCTTGAAGCCAGGCCAGCTGAGCTTTTCCCCTCTGTCTTTATTCTTATGTTTGCCTTCTTCCCATGTATAGCTTGCAAGAAAGGGCTTCAGGATGGTAGAGTCATGCGCTGGAAGGCTCCTACCTCCCTAGTCATTGCTAAGAGGAAAGTTATACAACCAGGAGCATCAGCCTTGACCATCAATAAGTAAGAAGCAAATTTTCATTGTGAGCCGCAGAGATTTCAGATTCATTTGTCAGTAGCTTAGTCTACCTGATTTATAACCTCTGACCCATTCAAAGGCAAGGAAAAACATTTTCTTCTTTTTGCTTTCCTCTTTTTCATAACTCAGGTATACAAAATTTTATTGATTACTAGAGGCCTGGTGCACATATCGAATATATGATATGGGACCCCTGTCAACCTGCCTATCTGCTTCCCTGCACTTAAGGAAACCATCATCCTGAATTGAATGTGCATTATTCCTTTGACTTTTTTATAGAGTTTTATCACACCTTCAGTATTCCTAAAAATATACATTTTAAATTTCAGTTGTTTTAACTTTATAAAAGAGTATCAGTTTCAGTTCTGAGTAAAATGAAATAAGCACAATTTACTCTTTCTCTTTCACTCAATATAACTTTAAAACCTGGACAAAATGTATGAGAAAATATTTGAAAACCCCGAAACGGAAACAGTAGTAGGCAGATTAGCAATGAGCACCAGAATTTGAAGTATGACTGAATTTTTATTGAGCTTATCATTCCCTTCTCCCCCGCCCCCTTTGATATCTCCCAACCTGAAGTCAACACACCAGAAATGTGGAAATTATCTCAGACAGAGGAAGCTGGAGGAGAAGCCCTCTACTCCTGGCTCCAAGACTGGGAAAAGGAGTGCCTAATGTTCAGAGGAAGTATGGAAATTGCCCCCAATCTTTCTCTGCTTTCTCCATTCTCTTGTGCCCCAGGCCCTAAGCACTTCAGTGGTGATGATAGAGGTGGCAGCTGCAGTGATTGGAGCCAGCAAGAATGAAAACTCAGAGAGAGAAAACTTTGTTCTATGAGCTGCAGGCCCAAGAGGGTAGGAAAAACTCATTGCTTTGTTTGTTTGTTTGTTTTTCACTCTCTGTTCTCTTCCACTAGAGTAGGACATGATTCTAATTAGAGCCTTAAGCCAGGGAACCAAAAAGGATGGGGGTAGAGAAAAGAAAAGTACTAGGAAGATTGCAAGGAGCAGGAATCCAGGAAAGAGACCCCATAATTGTGTTGATGAACTCTAGGGCTCAGCCTCAAGTTACACATATGAGGACCCGATTCTAAATTTTTTTTAACTGTAATTGTATCCTCCTTTCGGATTATAATATATTTTATTGACTTTCCAATTGTATTTTTGCTATTCTTTTTTATTTTTGCTATTTTTTAAGTTAAAATTTCTAGCTTTATAGAGATCATTGACATTAAAATTATCTAAGTTTAAGGTGTATGATGCACTGATTTGATACACTTAAATACAGGGCTGGGCAAAAGTAGGTTTATAGTTATTCACATAGAAGGAGGCATGCAGGTTATGAGTATTACAATAGCTCTTTAACTCCGTGTTTACCATGCACAACTCTAAACCTACTTTTGCACCACCACTACCACCAAACCCCTCCCCCCCATATTGTGAAATGATTTCCACCATAGTGTTAGCTAAACCCTCCATCCTGACACATAATTACCATTAATGTTCTTTTGTGTGTGTGGTGAGAACATTTAAGATGTACTCTCTCAGCAACTTTCAAGTATATTATACAGTGCTGTTAACTATAATTACCATGCTGTATATTAGATGCCCAGAATTTGTTAATCTTATAACTGAGTTCAGCTTTTTTAGATTACATATATAAGTAGTATCGCACAGTAATCCTCTGTCTCTGTCTATAAATACCCCATCTTTACTCATTTATCTATTGATGGACACAGGTTGTTTCCATTATCTTGGTCATTGTGAATAATATTGCAATAAACATGGGGGTGCAGATATCACTTCAGTATCCTGTTTCTTGTTATCTATTGTCTTCTACTTTCTTTGGGTTTATTCAGCCAATCATATTCTAACATCTTACAGGTAAGGTGGATACATAAGCTATTAATTTTGAGGCTTTAAAAAATATTAGAGTTTGAGGTTAAAATCTCTCTCAAAGTTCTTTTAATGTGTCTGATAGCCAGTCTTTTCTCTATAATTCTGTGTTTTTTTATTTCAAATTGCACTGTGGTTTTTTTGTTTAATCTCACATTTAGTCATGAGTGCATGTTTTAAATTCCCATATATTCAGGTATATTTTAAAGTTTTAAAATTACCATCTAACATAATTATATTATGGTTCAATATTATGAGATATAAATTTATTTTGAGGATTTCTTTATTGGATGGTATATTATCAACTTTTAATAATTGTGCCATATTTATCCATTTAATCAGGTGTGTTAATGGTGTGACTTCTCATCTATATTTTTGCTCAGTGGTTTATTGTATAATTGTAAATAATCAAGAGAAGTGTGCTGAAATTCCCCATTATGATAGCAGATTTATTAACATAGTACTACCAATTTTTTGCTGTGTATATTTTGAGTCTATTTTATTGGTGTATGCAAGTGTAAAATTGTTATCGGTCCTTGATTGATTGATTGAACCTTTTTGTTGTCATGATTCTCTCTACTTCTGACATGTTTCTGTCTTAAAGCCTATTTTATTTTATACTAGAGGCCTGGTGCATGACATTCGTGCACTGGTGGGGTATGATGGTCCCTCAGCCTGACCTACATCTTCTCTAATCTGGGAGCCCTCAGGGGAGCCCTCTCCAATCCAGGAGTTTCTGTCTGTCTTTGCAATCATATGAGCGAATTGTCTGAGACCCCAACTTAGTTTGGTTTGTTGTTCATAGAATAACAGATGCTTTTTTTCCTTTTGCTTCATTGGTGGAGATGTCCTGGAAATTTTAGGATATCTTCCCTTTAATTTTTCCTAGACACACTGATTTTACTTACGTCTCTCACCTTTGCTTTTCCTACCACAACAGTAACTTGCTCCAGGCTCACTTTGCTCTAGTGAAGCAGTTCTCAACCTGTGGGTCACGAATTCCTTTGGGGGTCAAACAACCCTTTCACAGGGGTCACCTAAATACATCCTGCATATCAGATATTTACATTACATAACAGTAGTAAAATTACTACATAACAGTAGTAAAATTACATTAATGAAGTAGCAACAAAAATAATTTTATGGTTGGGTTCACCACAACATAAGGAACTGTATTAAAGGGTCGTGGCATTAGGAAGGTTGAGAACCACTGCTCTAGTGGTTAGGAGATCCATCTGCCACTAGAACTATGATTCCCAGCATTCCTGGTGCTCTCCATGCTCTGGGCTTCCACTTCCGGTCCTGGGGCTGCTACCAAAACTACTATTTTCAGAATTCCTGATGCTCCCCACGATCTTGGTTTTCCTTCCTGCTCTGTCTCCATCCCATGGCCTCCCACTCTGCCAAGCTCTCCCTCTCTGCTCTCTGCCTGGCACCTGTGTATGCAAATTAACCTGCCATATTTGTCGGGTTAATTTGCATACTCACTTCTGATTGGCTGGTGAGTGTAGCAGAGGGACAGTCAATTTACATGTCTACCTTTTATTATATAGGAAGGATGCCTATCAACATTATTTAGATTAAGGTTTTCCTGATAGGTCTTGTTTTTTCCAAAACTTTCAACTTTTACATGTCCTAATGCTTTAAATGTTTTTCATATAAATCCTTTAAATCTGGATTTAGACTTTTTATCTAATTTATTAATCTGTATCTTTGAATTGGTAGTTTTCTCATTTATATTTAATGTAGTTAATGATATCTTCATTATTGTTACTACTGTCTTAATTTCTTATTTCAGTGCCTCCCTCTTTTTTTACATTTCTTTTTACTCCTGTCTTATTTTCTTAGTTGAAGATAGGTCTTACCCTGAATAAGGCAAGGGCTCTCGCTTCCCTTAACTCTCCTTTCTTCCAACACCCATTATTTTGATCAAACTCATATCCTGGCTTTAACTTAAAATGTGGTCCAAGGACCAAAAGCATCAGCAACACATGGGAACTTGCTAGAATTGCAGAACTTTGGGAATATCACAGGCCTACTGAATTAGGATCCACATGTAAACAAGAGCTCTAGGAGTCACATGCACAATAAACTTAGAGGATCACTAAACTAGACTTTAAGCAATTCTTTATTATAGACTAGTGGCCCGGTGCACAAAATTCATACCTATTAAAAGGGAATTAATTAGAGGAAATATTTTAATATTTCTATTTGCCCTTTCTCTATAATAGAAGTGTCAGAGTTGAAAGAAAATTAGTAAAACACATATGAAAATCTCCCTCCTGTCAGAGTCTGGGGTGTGCTGTGGGACCCAGAGTCAAATCCCTGCCCACCCACGTGTGCCTCGAAATTGCACGAGACCAAGATCTGGCCAGCCCCTTACCCGTCAAGCCCCGCAGGACAAGGGGCACAGCCTCAGGTCCCCTGTCAATCCCTGCCAGGCAAGGGATGCAGCCTCAGGTCCCCCACCTAGCACCAGGCAGGGGGCATGGCCTCAGGTCCTCTAGCCCTGGTGCTGGGGCTGGGGGTTCAGCCTCAGGTCCGCCAACCTGACCTCAGGTCCTCTGGCCTTGATGCTGGGGTGGGGGGCATGGCCTCAGGTCCCCTGGCCTGGCCTCAGGTCCCCCGGCCCCAGCACCAGGGTGGGGAGCACAGCTTCAGGTCTCCCGAAACTGGCCCTGGGGCAGGCAGTGTAACCTCAGGTCCCCTGGCCTGGATGCAATAGTGTGAGGGCATGACAACTATTTGCATATTAATTCTTTATTATATAGGACTAGGGGCCCAGTGCACAAAAATTTGTGCACTCAGGGGGGTCCCTCAGCCCAGCCTGTGTCCTCTCGCAGTCTGGGATCCCTCGGGGGATGTCCACCTGCTGGCATGCCTGGCCAGCCTGGGAGAGGGGCTGATGGCTGTTTTCAGGCTGCCCACAGTTCCTTCAGGGTTTAGGTCCCTACTGGGGTGCCTGGGCAGCCTGGGTGAGGGGCTGAGGGTCGTTTTCAGGCTTCCCACAGCTCCCATTGACCCACGGTACCAGCAAGGCTGGCTGGAATCAGGTTTCTGGGGTTTATTTATCTTCCATAATTGAAACTTTGTTACCTTGAGTGGAGGCCTAGGCAGGTTATGAAGCCTCCTGTTTGCTTCAGCTCCGTGACTTCTATAATTGAAACATTGTTGCCGTGAGCAGAGGCTCAGCCTAGGCAGGCAGTTGCAACGGAAGCCTCCTGTTTGCTCTAGTTCCATGGCTGCCGGCCTCCATCTTGGCTGGGTTAATTTGCATATATCCACTCTGATTGGCTGTGGGCGTGGCTTGGCTGATGGGTGTGGCTTAGGTGTGTTGGAGTGGTGGTCAATTTGCATATTACTCTTTTATTAGATTAGATAGTTTCCCTTTTCTTGGATGCTTATTATTTTTTAAACAACCATTACTGAGGTATTTATTTGATAACCTTTACTTCATATGTCTTAGGCAACATCTCAAGATTTGTCTTTTCTTTCCTTTTAAGCCTTTATCTAAAAGTGATTTAAATGCATCTTTGTGTAGCAAAGCTTTTGAAATATTGTATGCCCGAGAATATTTTTATCATGTTCTCTTATTTAAATGACATCTTGTTGGATATAAAATACTATGTTCAAAGTTATTTTCTGTCAATTCTTTGAAAACACCCATTTGCATCTAGTGTTGTTGGAAAATCTGACATCAGTCTGATTCTTTTTCCTTTGTATGCCATCTGCTCTTTCTCCCTGGTGTTTAGAATTTTGTCCTTGCATTCTAAAATTTCATTATAATATGTCTAGGTGTGTATTTTTTTTTAAATATCCTCTTGGCACTTTGGGTGCTTTCAGTCTGAAGTATTTAAAATTTTTAAATTCATTCTTTACATGTCTTCAAATATTTTTCTTATCTCAGCTTTTTTCTCTTATTTTGCTGAATCCTGTTATTCTGAGTGTTAGTACTTTGGTGTCCATCTTTCATTTATCTTGGTGTATCTTTTGTAATCTCCTTTACTATCCTTCTAACTTCTGGGTGATTTCCTCCATCTGGTCTTCAAATTCATCAAGTGATTCCTCAATGCAATATTTGCTCTGTTTCAACCATTTTCTCCCACACAATATATATTTAAAGTCATCTTTATTGTTTTAAGTATTACAGATGTCTCCTTTTCTCCCCCCCTCCATTAAACCTCTCACCCTACAGCCGCCTCCTTCCCCAGGCTTTCACCATACTATTATCTGTGTCCATGGGTTATGCATATCTATATATATAAAAGGCTAAGTGACCAACTGTCCATCCATCTGACCATCAGACCGACTGACCCATGTATATGACATGCACTGGCAATTTAAAAATATACATTGACTCACATATGTGAGATACATATAAAGCTCTCACTGGTGCCAGTCACATGTGTATGTTTCAATCTGTCATTGTCAATCATGAATTTGTTTGACACTTCTGTTATAGAGAAAGGGTAAATAGCAATATTAAAATATTTTTTCTAATTAATTTCCTTTCAGTGTGCATAAATCCATGCACTGGGCTACTAGTATACATATAAATTCACCAGTTAATCTCTTCTTACTGCCCCCTCTCCCCTTCCCTCTGAGATTCTTCAGTCTGTTCCATGTTTCCATATCTCTGGATCTATTGTGGTCATCAGTTTATTTGTTCATTAGACTCCACACATGAGTGAGATCATGTGATACTTATCTTTCTCTGACTGGCTTATTTTGCTTAGCATGATACTCTCCATGTCCATACATACTATCTCAAAGGGTAAGAGATCCTCTTTTTTTTTTTTATAGCTGCACAGTATTTCATGGTGTAAATATACCACAAATTTTTTATTCACTCAGCTACTTTTGGACACTTGGACTGTTTCCAGATATAAAGTACTGTAAATTGTGGTGCTGTGAACATGGGAGTGTATGTATTCTTTTTTGATTGGTGTTATCCTATATAATAAAAGCCTAATATGCAGACTGTCCCCTCGGGCGGTCATTCAACCAGGAATTCGACTGCTTGCTATGTATGATGTGCGCTGACCACCAGGGGCGGCGAGAAACATGGCAGGTGTCGGCAATGCGGAGCTGGCAGTGGATGATAGTGGAGGTGCTGCTGGCCCCAGTGGGCCCCAATGAGAGTGGGACAGTGGCAGGATAGTGGAGCAGGTGAGCAGGTGGCACCGGGCCAAGGTGGGTGTGAGCGGGTGCCCAATTGTCCCACCGATGACCCCACAGAGAGTGACCAGCAGTGGAGGCAGGAGGTGGGGCCACCACTCAGCTCCCAGGTGCTGAGGGTGCCAGGTGGGGGACCCAGCCCCGACTTATAGTCCCACAGGTGGGATGGTAGAGCAGGTAAGGGGGTGGTGCCAGGCCAAGGCAGGGTGCCAGGTGGTACTGTGGGGCTGTGGAGCTGGGGGCACAAGCTCGGGCTGTGAGACTAGGGGCATGAGTTGGGACCCGATCTCCACAGGCCACCCTGAGGAACCCCACCCATGCACAAATTCATGCACCGGGCTTCTAGTAGGATATATTCCTGGAAGTAGGATCACTGAGTCAGATGGCACCTCCATTTTGACTTTTTTGAGGAAGCTCCATATTGTTTTCCATAGTGGCTACACCAGTCTGCATTCCCACCAGCAGTGTACTAGGGTTCTCTTTCCTTCACATCCTCACCAGCACTTGTCATTTATTGATTTGTTCATGGTAGCCATTCTGACAGGTGTGAGATAATACCTCATTGTGGTTTTAATTTGCATCCCTCTGATGATCAGTGACTTTGAACATTTTTTCATATATCTCTTGGCCATCTGTCCACTTTAAAGAAGTTTATATTTATGTCTTTTGCCCATTTTTAATTGGATTGTTTGTCTTTTGTTAAGTTTTATGAGTTCCTTATGTATTTTGGAAATTAACCCCTTACCAGATGTATCACTGGCAAATATGTTCCCCCATACATTGCTTCTCTTTCCACTTTGTTGATTTCCTTTGCTGTGCAGAAGCTTTATAGTTTGATGTAGTCCCATTTGTTTATTTTCTCCTTTGTTTCCCTTGCCTGAGGAGATATATCCGCAAACATATTGCTATGAAAGATGTCTGAGATTTTGCCGCTGATGGTTTATTTTAGGATTTTTATGGTTTCCCGACTTACATTCAAGTCTTTTATCCATTTTGCATTTTTTTTTACATTTATTTATTTATTTTATTTATTTATTTTTTATTACATAAAGTTTTACAAAGATTGGTACATATATCTCTTTTTTCCCCTGCCCTTCCGCCCGCCTCTCCTACCCCCCAGTGTTTTGTGTCCATTATTTATGCTTAAATGCATGCACCAAAAGTCCCTTGGCTGATCTGTTACCCCCCCCCCAATGTTCCTGTCCTTGTTGCTGTAATTAGACAGTCTGTTTGATGCTGCTCTGCCTCTGTATCTCTTTTTGTTCACCAGTTTATAATAGTTATTATTATCCATAGATGAGTGAGTACATGTGGTATTTTTCTTTCATTGACTGGCTTATTTCACTTAGCATTATGTTCTCCAGCTCCATCCATACTGCAAATGCTAAGAACTCCTTCCTTTTTACAGCAGCATAGTATTCCATTGTGTAGATGTACCACAGTTTTCTAATCCATTCATCTGCTGATGGGCACTTAGGCTGTTTCCAAATTTTAGCTATGGTAAATTGTGCTGCTATGAACATAGGGATGCATAATGTCCTTTCTGATTGGTGTTTCTGGTTTCTTAGGATATATTCCCAGAAGTGGGATCACAGGGTCAAAAGGGAGATCCATGTTTAATTTTTTGAGGAAACTCCATACTGTCCTCCATAGTGGCTGCACCAGTCTGCATTCCCACCATGCATTATTTTTTAAAAATATATATATATATATATATTATTGATTTTTTTAAGAGAGGAAGGGAGAGGAATTGAGAGTTAGAACATCGGTGAAAGAGACATTGATCAGCTGCCTCCTGCACACCCCCTACTGGGAATGTGCCTGCAACCAAGGTACATGCCCTTGACCAGAATGGAACCTGGGACCTTTCAGTCCACAGGCTGATGCTCTATCCACTGAGCCAAACCAGTTAGGGTGCATTTATTCTTGTATATGGAGTAAGTTGGTGGTTTGGTTTCATTTTTATTTTGCATGTATCTGTCCAATTTTCCCAACACCATTTATTGAAGAGACTGTCTTGACTCCATTGTATGCTCTTGCCTCCTTTGTCAAATATTAATTGAGCATAATAACTTGGGTCCATTTCTGGGTTCTCGGTTCTGTTCCATTGAGTTGTATGCCTGTTCTTGCGACAGTAACTGGCTGCTTTGATTGCAGTGGCTTGGTAGTGTACTTTGGTAACCAGTAGTATGATCCCTCCAATTTTGTACTTCTTTCTCAAGATTGCTGTGGCTAATCAGGGCCTTTTTTGGTTCCATATACATTTTTGGAGCATTTGTTCTAGAACTGTGAAATATGCCATTGGTATTTTAATAGGGATCTCATTGAATCTATAGATTGTTTTGGGTAGTATAGACATTTTAATGATGTTAATACTATCAATCCATGAACACGGTATATTCTTCTACTTGTTTATATCTTCCTCTATCTCCTTTTGCAGTGTCCTTTCATTTTTTGAGTATAGGTCTTTTACCTCCATGTTTAAGTTTATTCCTAAGTATATGGACAGAATGGACAAATTCCTAGAAAAATACAACCTTCCAAAACTGAATCAGGAAGAACCAGAAAACCTGAATAGGCTGATAAAAAATGATGAAATTGCCCTACCCGGTTTGGCTCAGTGGATAGAGGCATTGGCCTGTGGATGGAAAGGTCCCAGGTTTGATTTCAGGCAAGGGCATGTACCTTGGTTGTGGACACATCCCCAGTAGGAGGTGTGCAGGATGCAGCTGATCGATGTTTCTAACTCTCTATCCCTCTCACTTCTTCTCTCTAAGAAATCAATAACATATAAAAAATTGATGAAATTGAAATAGTAATAATAATAATAATAATAAACTCCCAGCAAACAAAAGCACTGATCTGGACAGCTTCACAGGGGAGTTTTCCCAACATTCATAAAGAACTAGCACCTGTCCTCCTCAAACTATTCCAGAACATCCAAGGGGAAGGAACACCTCTGAGCTCTTTTTACGAGGCCAGCATTACTCTAATTCCAAAACCAGATAAAGACACAACAAAGAAAGAGAATTACAGGCCAGTGTCCCTGATGAACATAGATGCTAAAATCCTCAACAAAATATTAGCAAATAGGATTCAGCAGTATATTAAAAAGATCATACACCATGACCAAGTTGGATTTATTCCAGGGATGCAAAGCTGGTACACTATTCCCAAATCAGTATTTATGATACATCACATAAACAAATTGAAAGACAAAAACCACATGATTATATCAATAGATGCAGAAAAAGCATTCAACAAAATCCAACATCCATTTTTGATACAAACTCTCAGCAAAGTGGGAATAGAGGGATCAAACCTCAATATAATAAAGGCCATATTTAACAAACCTACAGCCAACATCATACTCAACTGGCAAAAACTAAAACTGTTTCCCCTAAGAGCAGGAACAAGACAGGGATGTCTGCTTTTACCACTATAACTCAATATAGTACTGGAAATCCTAGACAGAGATCAGACAAAAAGAAAACATAAAAGGCATCCAAATTGGAAAGGAGGAAGTAAAATTGTCACTATTTGCATATGACATGATATTGTACATAGAAAACCCGAAAACCTCCACCAAGAAAGTACTAAATTTAGTAAATGAATTCAGCAGTGTAGGAGGAAACAATATTGACACCCAGAAATCGATTGTATTTTTATACACCAATAATTAACTCTCAGAAATAAAAATTAAAAAACAATCACTTACCATTTCCACCAAAAAATAAGGTACTTAGGAATAAACTTATTTCACACAATTTTTTAAAAATAACTAAAATTCTTATTTTGCTTGTTCTCACACTTTTTGTTTCTACTGGAATCTGTAATCCAGAATATGTTTTCCTTTTTAAATATATATTTTTATTGACTTCAGAGAGGAAGGGAGAGAGAAATAGAAACATCAATGATTGGAGAGAATCACTGGTCAGCTGCCTTCTGCATGCCCCACACTGGGGATCTGGACCACAACCCAGGCATATGCCCCAACCAGGAATCAAACCATGATCTCATAGTTCATAGATTGATGCTCAACCACTGAGCCAAGCCAGCTGGGCTATGCTTTGGCTTGTGAGCCCATCCCCTCCCCACTCTAGGGTACTGGCTACTCTGTTAGGCAATACATAGGAGAAAGCCATCACCCAATTCATTCAGCCCCAATGACTATAGTAGGAAGGAAGGAATGAGCATTAAGTGAAAAGCAATAGGCATCCCAAAACTGCAGCCAAGACCAATTTCTCATTGCTCCTTTAGGTCATGGCTTCAATTTGCATTTCTTCTACTCCCTCAGGAAAAAGGTAACATTAGGAGGAAACAGTCCTCATGTTGTAAACTTTCATCCTTTTACAGGGCCAAAAGTGAGTACCAGAAGGTCAAGTCTCTTATAATGTTTTCAGTATTCCAAGAACACAGGGCTTCTGAAAAGTCTTTATTTTTATTACTGAGAACTGCAAAAATTCTAGGCAAAAATGATGGCATGCAAACCTCTGCAATAAACTTTAGCATAGCTTCTGGCCACCTAAGGCCACTTCCCTGGGATGACTCAGTCCCAGCTTGAATTCCTATCTGGAGAAGCTCAAGGCTGCCAAAAGAATTTACCCAGCCAACACCTGATAATGGACTCTGACCTCCCTTTCTTAAAGGTCCTGTGAGAGGGTAGAAGCCTAACTTTGACAAATGCCAGTTAGCAGACATGGTGACCTAAGGGAATTTACATTGGCCAAGTCTCTTCCCTGCCTTTTGTAATTTTTACTTCTCAGACTCTGCTCCAGCTTCCTCTATACTCCCACCTTTTCCCCCTTTAAAACACTCACTCTTCTCTGAACAAATCAGGAATTGATCTCAGCTCTTCATCCCACTGCAATAGTTGTTGAATATAATTTGTTTTGACTGCTTTAACTAATATCCGGTTTTCTTTATCTTTGGTAATATTTCAACCCAAGCTCTGAATTGCTAAAGACGTAAGGAATGCGCAAGGCAAGAAGAGCAAAGAAGAACCGAGAGTAGTATTCTTACAGCCCAGACAGGCACATGCACAGGCCATCATGTGGCTTCCTGCCCCAGGCCAAACCTCAACTCCTTACACCCCCATACCAGTTCAGAAAAGTCTACTCCCCTAGCTTTCACCACAGAGTGTTCTCACACGATTTTTGAAGATGTCCCCTTAGGCTGTGGCAGCTATTTGGGGACCTAGCAGGAGTGCCCCTTCAGAGTCTTACTGAAACAGAAACCTGATGAAAGAAAATTTTCACCTGCCCCTCTTTCTGATCCCAGCCTGTCAACCCCTTATTAGCTCTGTCTTCCTTCAGATCATTTTTCTCCCTTCTCTGTCTAAAAGCCACCATCTCGAATTGTCTCTGAATTTCTTTTTTTTAATTGATCTGTAATTGGCATATAGCATTATATTAGTTTCTGGTGTACAATGATTTCATATTTCTATATATTGTGAAATGCTCACTACAATAAGTCTAGTTAACATTTGTCTACACATATAGTTACAAAAATTTTTCTTGTGATGAGAACTCAAGATCTATACTCTTAGCAACTTTCAAAAATGCAGCAGAGTACTATTAACACTTTGTAATTGGGCATTTTCCCGCCAAATCACGTGCTTCACTGTATGGTAGCGTTCGAGACACTTTCCTTTGTGCAGGGGTACATTACACCGGGCACATGTACCGCGTTTCACTGCGTAGTTTATGAGCGGCACACACACGACAATGACATAAAACACTTTGATTTTTGCCGGTTCCAACTAGAGGTTCCAATGAATGTTTCCTCATGTCCATTGACAGTCTCCCTGGTGGATCTGATTTTACTCGTTTCCCAAAAAAAAATGTGGTAATTACTAGAGGCCCGGTGCACAAAATTCATGCATTGGGCAGGGGGTGGTGGGCTCATCCCAGCCTGCACCCTCCAATCCAGGACCCCTTGGGGGATGTCCAATTGCCTCTCACAATCTGGAACCCCTGGCTTCTAACTGCTTGCCTGCCTGCCTGCCTGCCTGATCGCCCCTAACCACCTCTGCCTGCCTGATAGCCTCTAACCACCTCTGCATCTCTGCCTGATCACCCCTAACTGTTCCCCTGCTGGCCTGATTGCCCCTAACTGCCTCTGCCTCACCCCGTACCCAGGACCTGGGCTTCCCTCCCTCTGGCTGTCTGCAGGCACCCAGGACCTGGGCCAGCTTCACCCAGGCAGGCCACAGCCCTAGGGGATCATTGGTAGGCAGCTTTGCCTGGGCCACAGCCACAGGCACCTGGGACCATGGGGTGAGCAGTTTGTCCCTTTCCCAGGCCACAGCCTGGCTGATCCCCATTCCTCTCTTGCTAGCTCATTTGTGCCTAGCTGGTCCCCATTCATTTCTCCCCAGTGTTGAGTGTCTGAGCCGTTATGGTGTGAGGGTGTGATGACCATTTGCATGTTAACTTTTTATTATATAAGATAGTCCCCATATTGTATATTACATTCCCAAACTTATTTATTTTATAATTGGAAGTCTATACATTTTTACTTCTTTCACCCATTTTGCCACCACCACAACCACTTCCCCAGCCTCTGGCAACCACTAATCTGTTCCCTGTAACTATGAGCTCATTTTTTAAATTGATTGTTTAGAGAGGAGAGGGGAGGGGAGGGGAGGGGAGGAGAGGAGAGGGGAGGGGAGGAGAGGAGACGGATACAAATATAGAAACATTGATGTGAAAGAAACATCAATCAGCTGCCTTCTGCACATTCCCTACTGGGAACTGAGCCCGCAACCCAGGCATGTGCCCTGACTGGGAAGGAACCAGTGACCTCTTGGTTCATGGGTCAGTGCTCAATCACTGAGCCATACTAGCTGGGCTATGATCTCATTTAAAAAAAGTTTACATATAAGTAAGATCATATAGGCATACTCTGACATATCGTTTAACTTTTTATTTGGAAGCATAAGCTCTCGACTTGTAACCTAAACTGTGATATCGTTTATGTTTATATATTGCAAAACATATTAAAGTGATCTGTGAAATATAGGCCAATTTACTCCAGATCTCTGACTTTTAGGAGAGAAAAAGTAAGTAAATGATTAGCAGAAACTGAATTTTGACTTCATCAAATTTGTAGGCAGGAGTTCTTGTCCTAGAGCAAGCCCTAGCCTATCACTCTTTCAAATGCGTATCTGTAGCCTGCTTTCAAAAAATCTGGCTTTTTCCTAGCCTATGGCATAATTTGAGCCTTTGCCAATGATTATTGCCCCCCACCTCCAATCAAATAGGAGGAAACATATATCTCTGACCTCCTTCCCTAACCAGGGTACAAACCAGTTTCTCTCACCCTCACTATCACTCAGCCCTTAGATAATTATTCTGGATGAAGAAGTTCTTGCACCAAAAGAAGTAGAACATTTCTCTTCTAATACCGGCCCAGGGATTGGCAGGATTGATATAAACGGAGAGTGTGTTAGAAAAGCAGAATCTCAGACCAACTCCAATTAAAAATAAGAGTTACCTCTTTATAACATACCTTGTATTGCTACTAGCTTAAACACTTCTCCAAATTTCTACCAGTAATAGAATCTATTTTAACTTAATCACTTTATGGGGTATTTGATTATCATGCATTATTTGTGAATACCACCTGTACTAAATTCTATTTAATTTAAATTACTATTAAAATATTAATGAGAACTGCTCCCACTTTAACATAATTTCAAGGAGAGATGGTTGTTTGATTGGTACATGGGATTTTGTTTTTCCTTTTCTGTAACTTTGCAAAGTCTGTACTTATTCAAAAATAAAAAAAAATCATGTCCATTAACTATTTAGAGTTGACTAAAAGTTTTATAACCTGATTTTACACTTTTAGCCTACAGTTAACTATAAGTTGAGTTGCTCATTTTTGGTTTTATATATAAAAAAATGTTCCTTTATAGCAACTGTTAGTTTTTCCCCCTATTGCATGGAAGCAGTCAACAGTTTCCTAGAAAAGAATCATGACAGCATAGCAGCTGAAATCATAGGGCTAATTGACAAATACACAAAGGAATAAGCATAGAAGTAAAGACAGATGAATCAGGTTGGAATAGGCAGTGAAGGAGAATGAAGATCAGAAGAGAATGGAGGAGTCTGAAATAAAGGCAAAGGGACAAGAATTCTGATTAAGAGGCATTGGCAAGATGAATTATATTCCTTGCAAACTCCCCTTTCACTTGCAGTGGGAGAAATATGTCCAAATGATATATATACATTTGTTTTCTCTTTACAATACCATATGTGGCAGACAGAACTCATGTCTTTCAGTAACATGGCTACAGGGCCAAATTCTGCCTTGAGATAAGGGATCCAAGTCTGAAATCTTCTGATTTCACAAGTGTACTTCCCTAATTAAAAACTATACAAGTACATATCTTATTCTTTCCAGATATATGGAGATAATTTTTCTGCTATTTGGACTATACAATCATTTGAGACTGTTTACTTTGTATAATTTTCATAAAAATATTCAGCATGGAAAGGAAATATATTTTTGTTTTTAAGAGCATGGGTTCTGAAGTCAGACTCCCTAGGTTCAAATATCAACCGTGTTTGTTCAGTTGTGTGACTCTATACCCTTTTCCTCCTCTGCAAAATAGAGATAATAGAAAAATCTTCATCTGTGACTTCAACGTTTTTAGATTCTACAAATAAATAAGATCATATACTATTGGCTTTCTATATCTGGCTTATTTTACTTAGCATAATAATGTCTTTCAGTTGCACCCATGATGTCGAAAATGGCAATATTTCTTTTTTTAAATCCTCATTTGAGGATGTGGTTTTATTTATTTATTTATTTATTTATTTATTTATTTATTTGAAAGAGAAAGAGAGGAGAGAGAGAGAGAGAGAGAGAGAGAGAGAGAGAGAGAGAGAGAGAGAGAGAGAGAGAGACATCAGTGAGAGAGAGAAACATTGATTGGTTGTCTCCTGTATGAGCCCAGACCCTGGATCAAACCCAAAACCTAGGTATGTGCTCTGACAGGAAATCAAACCCTCCATATTTTGGTGTAAAGGACAACTCTCCAACTGGCCAGGG
>PVJC01007399.1:0-51597 GCA_004026665.1 Murina feae
TAGAGTTGTTTCAGTGGGGCTTTTATGCTCACTGCATCTGCCCCGAGTGTGTTCCTTGTGGATCTGTTTTGTTTAGGTTAGTCCCACTCTGGCCACTGGGTGGGGCTGGCTCCTGTATCTTTAAGGAGGTGTTGAGTTAGCCTTTGCCTTAGGCTACTCAGCCTTTTATATGCAAAAGCCTCTGACGCAGCTTGGGAGGAGCGGGGCCTCGGGGAGTTTGCAGGGCAGGGTGGAGCAAATAGCTATGGCGCTTCTCAGCCCTGCGCTGAGAGACATCAGGTCTCTGTGTCCCACGATAATTGTTTCAAGCAACGCTGAGAGAAACCCGCTTTGGATTTCCTCCTCCGTGCCAGTCAGTCCCCCTTCTCTGGGTGTCTGGGTCCTCAGAAACTCGCCTGGAACTGGAGTTCAGAGCCGCTGGGAACTTGTGGCTCTCTCCGTTTTGGAAAAGAACTGCGACCTCCGGCACCAGCCCTTTCCCCGAGCCCATGCGCGCACCTCCGTACCTCTGTACTTTGCTTCCGCTGGTCCTCTGAGTCTCAGACTCTTTTCTAGTTGTAGGATTTTCACTCAGCCAGCCTTCCTGTGGGTGCGAGTGTTATCCGTGTGTTCTTTTCGTGGTTTTTCTGAAATAGTTTTTCACGGCTGCATTTACAGTGTTTACCTTATGCCGCCATCTTGCTGTCTCCCAGAAAATCATTTAGAAGAAAATTGAAGACTGAAAAATATTTACAAGTGTAAAAACTTACTTTTCTAAATGTATTGTATGCTCCTAAGTTTACAATCATTCTATTCTGCATTTGGTAACAGCTTCAATGGTCCTGTCAAGGTTGTCTGTAAGAAGTCTATTAGAAAAATTTGTACTTCTAAAGCTTAATGTGAAGTCTCAAATTCACTTGTCACCTTCATACTTCCGTGCCCCAAACACTGAGCTGCCCCTCCCCTCCAACACTGGAGCAGCCAAGGGTGAAGTGACACAACCTGGAGGAATGAATATGTTAGCACCTATAGGGTGAATCTTGACCAAGGAAGATGCTAGACAGAAGGGAGCAGAAGAGATGAGACCTTCTTTAATTCTCTATTCTATGGTCTACTGTGAGATGAGGGTTCTTCTTGAAATCGGTCTTGATAAGTCCCATATGTCAAGTATGTCTAGCTCCACTGTCTCTCTATGTGGCAAGTTATGATTTAGTGATCAGCATGGTAATAATTCAAAATTTCTTGCCTCATTTTCTGTTAATTTATTCACTGCATTGACCTTCTACAACTGAAATCAAGTATTAAAATCTTTATTCTTTCTCATATTTATCCTCTAGATACTTGAGCCAAGACAATGGTACAAGTCCAAGAATCAGAGGACTGTGGGTTTAAAATCTTGCAAGACCCTATACATTTTGTACAGATAATCTTATCAGTAGTTGCTGATATATTATTTGGGGTAATATATCCTAAAGGAAGCTACACTATAATATATTGAATGTGTTCATGCTGTTTATGGCCACCAGACTCTTAAGTTACCATATTTTTGGTTAAATCACTTGTTAGCCAACCCAAATGCTACAAGTACAGATGTCTCAATCTAAAATTAACAAATATAATTACAAGATCTTAACCATTAGGATTTAACTTAAAGGCTTATAATATTTCAGATGCATGAAACAAAAACAAATACTATTGTTCAAATAAAAGACCAGCATATAAACGAGTCTAAAAAAGTTTCTTCCTGGTGCTTGACAGCAGACATTTAAAACCCACATAAAGAGCTATATTATATTAAAAATGTATACATATAAAATCAAAATTATATAGATATACACTATAAATATATAATATTTTTAAATATTTAGAATATGCATTTGTTGAGTAATTTTACTAATGTAAAAGTGTCAAAAACATTAATAAGAAGGAAATATTTCAGGCTTATTAACATTTCAGGAAGCTTTGAAAACTACAGCATCCTAAACATAAAAAATACACAAGCAGCTTCTGTAACAAAGATGTAAAATAATCTTAATAGTTTGCCTATATCTTCTTAATGTAAGACTTAGATTCCCTTTAATTTTTTTCCAGTCAGCTAAAACAAATGTGTATAGTTTATTTAAGTCTTCAAAATCTTTTGGTCTTTTCCATCTCTAGATGATGTAAAAAAAGCAAAACATACTATACACAATAAAATAATCTTAGTTATAAAATAAATGGTAACAAAATAGTGTCATCTGAACCAGTAATCCATTGTAAGACTGTGATTCTCTCTTTGGTCCAGAAATGTGTGGACTTCAGTACCTCATTTGAAGGGTTTACGTGGGTTCCCTGTGTGTCTCTAACAGAACACACGCTGAGCATGCAAAAACGCATGTTTCTAATGAAGAACAAGTGAAGCGAGGCTTATGACAATTAATGCAACACCTAAGAAGAAGAAGAAGAAAAGAAAAACAAAGATGATGATCCTTCGTCTAAGTTAGGTCTCTACTTCATCTCACACAGCTGGTGTCAGGGACAGAATCTGATTTCTCTTGATACAAGGGGTCATGGAGAGAAGACCCAGTATGTTTTCCAAGTGACCATACAGTCAAGAGAAGGTTAGGATTTTCAAAGTGTCACCCCAATTCTTTCTTCCTAATCCCAGGGAGCTATAGCCTGGGTGTCCAGCAAAGAAAGAAGAAAGGAAATGTGTGAGTAGGTGTGTGTGTGTGTGTATGTATGTGTATGTGTGTGTGTGTGTGTGTGTGTGAAGATCATTCTCAATACAGATTTATACACCAGGCAAAGATAGATGGCCAGGAACACTCAGGCAGCGAAGTTAGTTTCAGCTGTCTCAACTAGTAGCAGCTACAGATGCCTGGCAGAGAACAAATGCAAGATTATCTGGAGGATGACACAAACACTTTTCCCCCCAAGGATAAGTGGGAAATGATAAGCCACAATATAAATGAAAACAACAAAAATTAAAAATTTACCAAGACAATAAGCATTGGAATAATCAGACACAAATTATAAAACTATAATACCTATTCCACAATATGCTTAAAAGTATCTGCAGGCAACCAAATACTCTAAGCCTAACTAGAAGATTTGAAGAAAAATATTACTAGAAATGTAAGATATAATTATTAAAATTCAATGGATAAATTTGGTAAGAAGAGAGCCAATTAGTCATGTACAAAACAGATCATATCAGAATAAATTATTCACAATAGAGTAAAAATAGACAAAAATGGAAAACGGAGAAGAAAGAGTAAAGGATGTGAAATATAAAATGAGATGGTCTTATATACATTTAATCAAGGGTCCAATAAGCAGAGATAAGAGAAAATGGGTTTACAAGGCAATATCTGAAGAAATAATGTCTAATTTTTCAGGAATTATGAATGACACAGTCCATAGAGATTCAATAGGCTTAAGAAACCCAAGTAGAATAATTTTTAATTACATTCTGACACATTACAGTAAAACTGCAGAAAATGCAAGACAATGAAACATTTTTGAAAGCACTCAATATTGGGGAAAACACATTAATCCTAAATAAAAGAGCATAAAAATTTCACCCAACTTTTCAACAGCAATAGGGAAGCTATGAGTGGAATGACATGTTTGGTATGCTGCAGGAGAAAAATAAAAGCAATAATAGACTAAAGATAATTCCATATTCAGCCCAGCCAGCATGGCTTGGTGGTTAAGCATTGACCTGTGAACCATGATGTCGCAGTTTGATTCCTAGACAGAGTATATGCCTGGGTTGTGGCCTTGATCCCCAGTGTGTGGCGTGGAGGAGGCAGCTGATCAATGATTCTCATCATTGATGTTTCTATCTAGCTCCCTCTCCCTTCCTCTCTGAAATCAATAAAGAAATATATTTTAAAATAAAATAAAAATAATGACAATATTTTCAGACTTCTACATGACAAAAGGTACCACAAAAAATCAAAAGACAAGCCACACTGAATGAATTAATACTAAATATTTAAGACTATCAAGTCAATTTGAAAAGACAACACAAGAGTAAATTGGTCAAACACATGAGCAGGCAAGTACCACTTTGGACCTACTATAGCAGCAAATATTAAGAAGTCTGTCAATACCAGGTATTGGTGAAAACAGGGAAGTTATATTTTTAAATACTGATAAAGTGTAAATTGATTCAGGCACCTTGGAGAGCAACACCAAGTTAAATTTAAGAAGCCAGGCATTAAAAAAATCTACTTCAAAGAAACATACAGGTACACAAAGAGAAATGTACAATAATTTTCACTATAGCATTAATTTTATGGCCAAAATTTGGAAAATAAGGTAAGCAAAATGAAAAGAATTTATTATATTTGAACATTATGCCACAGCTAAAGTGAATGAAGAAAATACATAATTAGCAATATGACTTGAACTCAAATCATAACATTAACTTTTTAAAATTAAATCATAGATAAATGTTATAATTTATCTCTGTATGTGATTTATGTAAAGACATAATTACATTTAAAGCCACATGGAAAAAACAATTTTGTATTTGGGAATATTAAAGGAGAAAAATGAACTGAAATGACATAGACCATCATTATTATACTTGGGAGGGCATGTTGTCAGAGCTTCAAGTTGATCTGTTAATCTATTCTTCATTTAAGAAAAATATTTGAAACAAACATAACAGTCAATATATGTTTTATTATATATCCTATTCTCTTTTTAAATTTTTTAAAATTTCTTAAAGTCACATACAATTTTTTAATTATCAGCAAACTTTGATCTGGTAACTTCATTTTAAGACATTTTATCCTAAAGCAAAAATTTGATGCAGACAAACATTCTACTGTGGTTTAATATATAAAATAGCAAAGGATTTAATAATAACTAAAATGTTTCACAATGTAATGGTTATTAAATGCTTTTTCATGTGTTTCAGGATTATTATGGCAACTTAAAACAAATATATGATTATAAAAGGATTGCTTATTTTAAACAAACATAGAACTCAAAATTTTAGAAATGATTAATAATAATGGACCTATTTATTTAAAAATAGTAAATATTAATATTTTTTGTTCTGTACAGCATTTGTATTGATGTACAAAATAGCCTGTAGTTATACTTATTGCTCACATTGTCTGTATTTTCTAAATTCTACAATGCCTATGGGTTCACTATTTTAACAATACGAAAATTTTTAAAACTTACTTTGATTTATCACTCCTCCTTTTCTTTGTCTTTTGCAAATTAAACCTCAAGACTTTTTCTTTATAAGAGGGAGCTATTATTCCAAATATATCTGTCACAGGTGATTTCTTAACAGGCATATTCACAGATCATAAACCTAAAGAGAAATATTAAATTGTATATTAGAATACAAATATACTCCCAGTGCCACATAATACATTTCATGTAAATTTATTATTTACTAGGGGCCTGGTGCACAAAAATTTGTGCACTCGGGAGGTCTCTCTGCCCAACTTGTGCCCTCTGGCAGTCTGGGACCCCTCTGGGGATGTCCACCTGCTGGCATGCCTGGTCAGCTGGGTGAGGGGCTGATGGCTGTTTGCAGGCTGTCCAAGCCCCCCAGTGTGGACCCTCACCCCACTGGGGTGTGGCCAGCCTGGGTGATGTGCTGAGGGCCATTTCCAGGCTGCCCACAGCCCCTTCAGGTTTTGGGTCCCTACTGGGGTACCTGGCCATCCTGGGTGACGGGCTGAGGGGCGTTTTCAGACTTTCAGGCTGCCCACAGTCCCTTCAGGTTTTGGGTCCCTACTGGGGTACCTGGCCATCCTGGGTGAGGGGCTGTTGGCTGTTTGCAGGCTGGCCAAGTCTCCCAGTGTGGACCCTCACCCCATTGGGGTGTGGCCAGCATGGGTGACGGGCTGAGGGGTGTTTTCAGGCTTTAAGGCTGCTCACAGCTCCCATTGACCCAATGTCCCTGCAAGCCTGGTTTTATTGTACTTTACCAATTTTACCAGCAAAACCATTGAAAGAACAGCATGGCATAGTAGTTAAAATAATACAACCAGACTAACTGATATACTTAACCTCTCCGTGCCTCAGTTTCTCTCCTGTACAAAGAGAATAGTACCTTTATAGCATTGTTATAAGAAATAAATAGATTAATATATATAGATTGCTTAGACTAGCCTGACTCATAGGAAGTTAAATAAGTACTTGTGATCATTATTAGATTACTATGCTTTCAGTTTTTAAGGTTACTTATAAATTTCTTTTTATGTCTCCCATCTTTTTACCATTTAGATTATGCTTTCTCTGCTTGCCCTCATATCCAGATTTATTTTCCCTTTGAAGCATTTTCTAAGCACACTTTATAGGTATGAGACCAAAACTAGGGCACACTATTTGTGTTTAGTGGAATATTTAAACAACAAAATGAAGTAACAAAATGGGTAGTCAGAATTATATTGAATTATTTTGCATTTCATTTTTAAGATATCTGAATCTTAACACACATCATTATATCAGTCAAAGTTTTGGCAGGAAACAGATGACACACTTAAATGGGGTAACTGAATAAAGAGACTTTCCAATGACGTTAGCAGTTATTTAAATAAAAAAGAAAAGGAAATCTGAGATGGTGTTGTTCTCAGGGGCTGGCAAGTAGGGGGTAAACTATTACCACTCTCAGGACTCCATTCCGATTGGCTGCCTGTGCTTTCCACTGATGTGCCACAAGGATTTTAAAAACAAGGATTTTTAAAACTATTCAGTCAGGGGCACTGACCCCTTTTCTCTTAGATTGTCAAATTTTAAAAAATGACAACTATAGCTGTCTGATGTGAATGAATCAAAATTATACCTCTTTTTTTGTCAGATAGGGAAAAAATATATTTTTGGTGTCCCACAGAATTTAGTAATTAGTTTATGTGCCATGAGATGAAAAGGATTGAAAGTCGCTGAGCTACACCAAACTAGAAACCAGAAGGTGCAGGGTAGAGTCCAGAAGAATGGAAAGTGGATCTGGAAGGGTAATGGGAAAATATCTAGCACAAAATAGATCAAAAACTCAAAACATCATTATCTATTGCTATTGGCTATAGTAAATTCTGCTTCTAATAATCTACACCCATTAGAATGTAAAGCAAAAGCATGTTTATGTCAGTAGCTATATTAAGCTATGTATAGAGATGTCATTCAAAGTGGACCTAACTGTAATATAAAATACAAGTTATTCTCAACAGAATTAATATATTCAGGAGTTGTCGTTTTTTCACATATGCTGGTAACAGGGGTAGATATTTGGACCATCTGCTCAAAATGCAAGTTCTGATGAGACTTTCCCAGACGGGGTGGATGGAAAATGTTAAATTGCTATGGAAGTTTCTTCATGAATACTCTGAATTTCTGGCTTATTTTGGGAGTGCTTATCTTGATAGTAACAGTGCTTAACCAACAGTAGTTTTGTGAAACATTATTTAAAAATATTTTTATATACAACAGAGACAATATGACTCCCTAAGGTATTTTATGGGTTAGAATTGCATTTGACTAAGAGTAAAGGAAACACGCCCAAATAATCTCATTTCCCCAAAGAAAATAATAATGTCTTCATAAATGTTTCCCAACTAGGTATTGGAATTAAACCCTCAGTGGGATATAAAAATAAATAAGATTTTAAATTACTCCTTATCCATACCAAAAAAATCAAAACAGAGAGCCTAATAATATTATCAACTTTCACAAAATTTTTAATCTTTTTGTAAGAATATGTTTCATCAAATTCTCAAAACTTATAACCTAAAACTATCAACAAAGTAGAGTCCAAAACGTAAAACTATCAACAAGGAATTGTTATTATTGTTGTTGTTGCTATATGTAAAGTAGGATTCAGTCAACCTTCATATGACTATTACTATCAATCAGTAGTAGTATTATCAATAGTAAGTAGTATTACTATTATTATTACAGGACCTGATTCCTTCAAATGACTAGAGTTTTAGTTGATACCTAACTGAAATTACAGGAGAGACCCTAAATGAGAACTACTCAACCTCAACTGTGTATAATCAACTCAAGAACTATGAGAGTTGATAAAAGTTATTTAACCAAGTTTTAGAGTGGTTGTTAGATACCCAACATACTCGTTAGATTGTACAATGAATATTTATGCATTTCACTATATGCAAATTTTACCTCAATAAAAACAAGATCAAAAAAGAATATATTGTATAGGAATTAAGTTTAGTGACATATAACAGAAGTAAAAATGACAATTGCTTAGCAAGATAGAAGTATATTTCTTTCTAATGTTAAAATTTTTTTTTCAAGTTTAAATGTAGACAATTTAGGGTCTGTTTGGCAACTTCACAGTTATAAGAAACCAAGGTTCCATCTACTAGTATATCTTCCTTTCATGGTCATTGTCAGGCCTCACCTTCCTTCTGGTTGTTCACTGGTTCATGTAGCATCAAATTATTAGGGATGCACTATTGTGGCTATGTGCTATTGACTTCTGTCTTCAAGGAACTCTGTTAATCAAGTCTCCTTTTCATCTCTTCTGCCATTCTCCTAGGTTAGGATGCCATTATCTTTGTCCTAGATTAATACAATAACTTCTTATCTTCTAGTCTCCTGACCTGGCTTCCTCTAGTCTAATCTTTTACATGACTGCTAAAACTTTTTCAAACTTAAATTTCCTGATTATTTCACCCTTCTTCGGTCCCCACCTTCTTGTTTAAGACCTCAAATATATCCCTATTGTCAACAAAAAAAATCCAAACTCAGAGAAGAAACTGTCTAATTGCTGGATCATAAAGTTTAAATATATGGTGTATATTTTATCTATTGTGTTTTTTAAAAAAATAGCTAATTGTTTTATCATTAAAAAGTTAATATATGTGTATATCAGTTATAAATTTAAATGGCAAACTGTTTAGGAAAAAAATATATTGGGAACTGGATTATTTCATCCATTTCAGGGTCCTACACTTATGTTAAAAACACACTTTATTAGACCATTTCACCAGGTGGCATGGGGGTGGGGAAGTAAGTGAGGAGATATAAAACCATGTCCCATTTGGAAATAGTTAAAAGACTAAAAATGTTAAGTTTGTAAAAGAGAAGTATAGGCTATGGGGTACCATTAATATCTCTTAAAAATGAAGGTTTTACATATATTTTCCAGAACTCCTCTCCCTTTTAGTTTGTACTTCTCTATTCAGAGGCCCGGTGCACAAAAATTTGTGCACTCGGGGGGTCCCTCAGCCCGGCCTGTGCCCTCTCGCAGTCTGGGACCCCTCAGGGGATGTCCACCTGCTGGTGTGCCTGGCCAGCCTGGGTGAGGGGTTGAGGGCCGTTTTCAGGCTTTCAGGCTGGCCACAGCTCCCACTGACCCAAGGTCCCAGCTAGGCTGGCTAGAATCAGGTTTCTGGGGTTTATTTATCTTCTATATTTGAAACACTGTTGCTTTGAGGCGAGGCCTAGGCAGGTAAGGAAGCCTCCTGTTTGTTTCAGCTCCGTGGCTTCTATAATTGAAATATTGTTACCGTGAGCAGAGGCTCAGCCAGCCTAGGCAGGCAGTTGCAACGGAAGCCTATTGTTTACTCTAGCTCTGTGGCTGCCGGCCGCCACCTTGGCTGGGTTAATTTGTAAATCAAAATTTTTAGGCCATTTCTGAAGGAGCAAAGGAATCATGACGAACTGAACACTGAGTGTGGAAATTTAAGAAGGTTTAAAATATCTGAATATCTGCATGACACCTGATGAAAACCTCAGTACTGAAGCTGATAAAGCAGCTCTGTACTGGTGCTATGTCCTAGAAGAGCATTAACCATGCCTGAGGATAGGCAACCCACAGGTTTTAAGAACAGTAAGCACTGTTGGCTGCTCTTAGGGTACTAATGCCATAGGATACACTTGGCAGTAATTAGAAAAATCCAATGTTCACAGTGTATGAAGGACATGCACACTTTGCCTAAGCATGACTAGTCAAACAAGGAAATCTGAATAGCCAGATAAGTGAATGAATGACCTACTAGCTGAATGACCACTTCAGACCAGGTACATAAAGTTATTACAGACAATCTGTATTAAAGGAAAACTGTAAAATGTATTTTTCTCAAAGAACTGCTTTCTACATCCTCTCCTGGACTTCTTGTAAAAAGTAGTATTTTCAGTATTTGTTCTCCCACCCCACATATACACATACAATGTAACACCAGTGATAAACACATGTGGTCATGAAAATTTATGTTGTATAAATAGAAGTGTAAACTTGTCTTAACTGTGAGATAGCTGCCACAGAGAGCCAAAAATCCAAGGTCTGAATAAGTTCAGGCTTAATGATGCCATTAACATCATGTACAACTTTATATATTGATATGTTTCCAAGTCTCTTGAGTATATACCTAGGAGAGGAATTGCTGAATCATGTGGTAACTCTATGTTTAATCATTTGAGTAACTGCCAGATTGTTTTCCAAAGTGATTACTTTATTTTACATTCTCACCAGCAGTGTATAAAGGTTCTGATTTCTCCACATTCTAACATATTCCCTTTTTTATTACAGATATCCAAATAGGTCTGAAGTGGTTTTGATTTGAATTTCCTTAATAGCTATTGACTTAATCATCTTTCCATGTGCTTATTAGACATTTTTATATCTCTTTTGAAGAAATGTGTATTCAGATCCTTTACCTATTTTTCATTGTGTTGCCTTTTTTTTTTTTGAGTTGCAATGTGTAAAAGAGAAAACATCTCTTTCTGCTAAAGGCCATGATACCACATCTAGATTTAAACTTGACCTACTTGGTGTTTCAAAGTCTACCAGAAATAGATTTTTAATCAACCAATCTGTAATTTTATTATCAATATCAATGAGGTAATCTGTCATGTGGGCCCTGTCCATCCCTACCCACTCATAGACAGAGGAGGCAATCTCAGGAAAAAAAACAACAAAAAACAAAAAAGTTGTATATTTCTTTCCCCCTAAAAGAAGATGTCTTGATTAGAAAATCCTTTCTTTTCTTTTGTTAATAGCTCCTTTGCCCCATCTTTCTTCCTATATAAATCTTTTCTTTGTATAACTCCTTTCTAGATGCTAGATGGGATGAATCACTTAATAAAGTCAATTAGATCTTCAATTTTACTCAATTGACTATTGTTCTTTAACAAATTGTTCTTAAACGTTTTAGATACAAATCCCTTTTCAGTTGTATGATTTGCAATACTTTTCTTCCAATCTGTAGGTTGTCTTTTCACTTTCTTGATGATATGCTTTGAAGAGCTATATTTATAATTTTTATGAAGTCCATTGGATCTTTTTTTTTTTCTTTTTTGGTTGTCATATCTAAGAAACCACTACCTCATCCATGTCAGAAAGATTTATGCCTATTTTCTTCTAAGGGTTTAGTAGTTTTAACTCTTACATTTAAGTTTTGTTATCCATTTGAATTAACATTTGTATATGGTATGATATAGGGTTCCAACATCATTCTTTTGCATATGGATATCCAGTTGTTCCAGAACCATTTGTTGGAAATTTTTTCCTTTATTGAATTATTTTAGTACCCTTATCAAAAATCAATTTACCACAAATGTGAGGGTTTGTTTCTAGATTTTCAATTCTATTTCATTGAAATCAGTGTTTCATGCCAATATCACATTGTCTTGATTACTGATACTCAGTAGTAATTTTTGAAATTGAGAAATGTGAATCTTCTACTTTGTATTTCTTTTTCAATATTGTTTTTTCTATTCCAGGCCCAAGATAGAATTGCCATGTGAATTTTAGGAACAGATTATCAACTTCTGCAAAGAGATCAGTTAGAATGTCAATAGGAATTGTACTGAACCCGAGGATCAATTTGGGAGCATTGTTATCTTAATAATATTAGGTATTCTTATCCATGAGCATAAGTTGTCTTTCCGTTTATGTTTGCCTTTTTTAGTCTCTTTCAACAATATTTTGTACTTTCAAAATGTAATTTACATTGCCTTTGTTAAATGTATTCATATTCTCTTTGATGCTATCATAAGTTGAATTTTTCTTAATTTAGTTTGCTAATTGCTACTGCAAACTGATTTTGTCTATAGATCTTACATACTGCAAGCTTGTTAAACTTTTTTGTTAGATCGACTAGTTCACTAGTGAATTCCTTAGCATTTTCTATATGTAACATCACATAGAAAATGTATCTATATGCAACATCATATATAAAATATATTTTGTGGAATACGGATTCCTGGGATGTATTATCTCCTAAAAACTGTTGTGAAATAAGTTTGGAAAACATTTCACTAAAGAAAATTAAATGTTTGCATATTATAAAACATTTCAGAGTTGTTAAGATGCTCCTGTGAGCTGCAAACTCCCTGAGAAGCAGTAGGATATACATTTGTTGCTAAATTTTACCAGAGAAATCTTTAGGACACTAAAGTTCTGGAATCACATGCACAAAAATTGGGGGAAATTCTAATTTATAAAACTACACAGATTATTTATTAAGCATTTGTTGCAGGCACTTTACTAGGAGTTCTGGATGAACAATGAATTTCAGCAGAGGAACGCTTACCAAATTAACCATGATAATGAGTGATTCTGATTATGAATCAGATGCTCAAAGAAATATAACATTGTTTATCAAGATTATAAGAGTTCATGCCCAATAGTTCATACTGAAATAAAAAACCTAGTACTCAACTTAAACCTAAAGAGTTATTTGAGGCACCAAAACAAAGAACATATATGCACTGAAGAGGTATGTTTCAGTTGATGAAATGGCTCCAGCAAGTTGTCTGGTGCTTGGCAGTTCATTTGCCACCTGGCATAGGCCCAGAATTTTTAAAAAAGAAAAAGAAAAAATTCCGACATTAATCCCTAGTGTATTTTTGTTAAAGCTCCGGTTAAAATAAGGTTAGAAAAGGTTGTATTAGTGTAATAAAAAAATTTTATCTCCTGAGAATTGGACAATGTTAAAATTATAGCAAAGCCTTTGGATAGGTAACCTGCATTACAGAATGTAAGATTTAGACTATACTTTTTTAAAATTTTATTCACAGAGAGGAAGGGAGAGGTATAGAGAGCTAGAAACATCGATGAGAGAAAAACATCGATCAGCTGCCTCCTGCACACCTCCTACTGGGGATGTGCCCGCAACCAAGGTACATGCCCTTGACTGGAATCGAACCTGGGACCCTTCAGTCCGCAGGCCGATGCTCCATCCACTGAGCCAAACCGGTTAGGGCTAGACTATAATCTTAAGAAACACAGGATAATTGGACCAAAGACCACCAAAAACAAAGATATGATTCAGACATATTGTTGAAATAAGGTAAATAAGGGAATCCTATCATCATCTCACCTCCTCCTAGAAATTTTTCCTAGTCAACAACTTGTACCACCTTCTCAAGATTGCCTTTAAACAATAATTGCATTTCACATGCTCAGTGAACCCTCTCCCCTCCCCAAACACACACACACTTCAAATTTTTGAAAGAGAGAGAGAGAGAGAGAGAGAGAGAGAGAGAGAGAGAGAGAGAGAGAGAATGGGAGGAGCAATTTCACTTACTGTATAAGGACTTGAAAACTGTCCAGCGGGCTGGCCTGCCTAGAGGCGCAAGTACTGGAAACTTCTTCCTTCAGCCATAAGCCATGGAACCCTAAAAAAATAGGCTCAGTGCTCCCATGTGTGGGGATTTAGTGGATCTCCCGGTTGCCCAGGGGTGGTGAGTGTGGCGATAACCTTAACTTAGGTCCTCAGAAGCAAAACCTAGCAGTCACACACAAACTCACCGCAGCGCGCAGGGTTGCTGGGGACCAAGACTGGTTGCTAAGGACGCTGTAAAAACCGCTCTTAGAGCCCGAATGTTGCTCTTTTAGCGTCTCCTAACTAGGTTTAACCAATCAGGACCTTTAAGTGCAATTCCACGGTCCTTTCCCCGCCTTCACCACATTTGTGTTCAGTATCGAACGAATAGATGCAATTATAGGTGAAAGACCTTTATTAGCTTTAAAATATAATCATAAAGCACAGGGTACTGATTCGGTTTTAATACTGTACATACGTTAGCTATCCGGCAGTAGCTGCAGCAAGAATTGGTATGACACTGCCAGTGTCCCCTCAATGCCTAAATATCTCCTCCACAATTCCTCCTCGTTCCCCAAAACACAATATCTACATTTAAAATTAAATGTAGATACAAAGGCAGCTATTTCTTTTAACCAAGTTGCTGTTCAAAGGCTCCTTTTACATAGAAAATCTGGATTTAATGGTGGATAAACAAAACATCCAGGGTGTTCTGTAAGTATTAACCACAAGGGGGCAAATTTCAATTCAAAAGAATGCCAATTTTTGAAGAAGTATCCATGAGTATTTTCTAATTCAAATCCTTATAAAATTCCCTGTCTACCAAGTGATGAGTAACTTCAACTTTAAAAATTCTACAAATTTTGAGAAATTCTGATTAACTTTAAAGTTAATTTACAGAGATTGTTCTTGTTAAGTAAATTGCCTTAAAATATTCAAGACACTTTACCTGATGAAAACTTCACATACATCAATCCAAAATTGTTTCTTTTCATAACAAGCACCAGGTAAGTCTTGTGATTTTATAGCAAATTTTTATATTGTACACAAAGTATTAATCCAAACCAGAATGTATAACACCAAGAGTGAACTCTTAAACTGTGAACTTTGGATAATTATGATGTGTCAATGTAAGTTCATCAATTATAACAAATATTCCAAATGGTTGGTTATTGATAATGGAGGAAGCTATGCATGTGTGGTGAAGGGAGAGTATGGGAAATCCCTGTATCTCTTGTTCGTATAACCATTATTCTTTCACATTTCATTTTTATGACTTGTCTAAATGTCCTTTGCTCACATTTCTACTGATTTCCCTATATTGGTAAGAGCTTTTTTTTTTATTTTTACAATAAAGTGACCCATTTTCTAAATCATGTTAAAAGTGACATTTCCCAATTTGTGACTCAATTTTTCAATTTTGATTAAAATGTTTTCCTTTTTTACTTACTTAGAAATTTAAATGTTCCATGGTCAAATTGATCAGTCTTTCCTTACTTACATAACTTTTTGCTTTATTGTCACTTTTTGAAAGTTTTTCAATCTATTTGAAAAATATTCACCTTTTATTTTCTTTCTATATTTTTTAAAATGGAAAAATGCAATATATTATAGCTGGAACTTATTTGGGAATAAATTGCGAGATGGGGCTGTTATTGTTTCTCCCCTCAACTGGCTACCGAGTTGTCCTCCTTTCAATAATTCACCCTTTCTTCACTGCTATGAATGTAAATTGTAAGATGCCATTGCTTTTACTGGTGTATTAAAAGCGCGCGCACACACACACACACACACACACACACACGCTCACACCCTTTTCCTCCTTCTCCTTTTAATAAATAAGTAAAATTTTGGATCTTTGAGCCAATCTTCCTAAGGAACAGAGGGATATTTTTTATTGCCATGTGCTGTAACTAATATTGGTTACATAGTAACTTGGTACTCGTCCTCAAGTAACACTGGATACACATTTTAAGGGAAAGACTACATACATTGGCCCAAGCCCCATCACAACTCAAGAATGTCAGTCCGTCCACTTGAGGCGAGTTTGATGACCACTTTAAATGCAGGTTCCCTTCTAGAAGATCGAGAACAGTGCGTCAGGGTTCTCTCCTGGAAGCCCTCGGAATGCGGGGCTCCGCGGGGAGAAGGACGCAGGAAGAGCCCATGGTAGGCTCAGTCAGACCCGGGCACAGGGACTGCGCCCGAAGAGCCCTTGGAGCTGATGAAAACAGGTAGCGGGCTCATTTTAATTTTCCCTCGAAGGTCTCGATTTTTAAAGGTATAAATACCCTGACTTACACGCAGCATAAAATACCTTAAAATACCTACAGAAGACGATTCGTAGGTATTTTGTGGCCTTAGGAAAGCAAGATGCTTACTAATTCCTTAAGTCCCCGAGTGTAGTTTATGTTCACGGTGAGGAGCCGGAGAGGACAGATAGGGGGCGCTTTCTCCCTGCACCTTCCTTTTTAATGCTTACGTACGCCGTCCACATCACCTCTGCGCTCACCGGGCCCAACTCCTCTCGATTTTACCCCAAAACGCCAAGCGCGGGAGGCAACGTTAGATGTATTGTTACAAACACCTCGCACCTGAGCAACTCCTCTGTGGCGGGGGAGGCACCAGCCTGGTGAGAAAAGACCGAGATCTGAGGCCTCTGTGTGGAGCGGGACGTTCAGGCTGAGACCTCGGCGAGTCAGATCCCGCCAGGCCTTCGTTGCTATTTCCCTATGAAACGTCTTTATGCGACCTTCTCCGATCCAGGTCGCATCGCCCATTCCTGTTTCCTCACGGCATTCCTCTGGTACAGGGTTCCATTAACGCCAGTCACCTCACCACTTCTTCCTCCCTAACGGCGGCAGTTTAAAGGCGGGCTCCGTACTACCGAATCGTCTCCCTAGCAACCGCGTCTCCGAAGGCCGCCGGAAAAGGCTATGGTCACGTGCTCCGGGAACTTCCGGATAGTCAACGTGACTTCCGGTTGTCAGTTTCTCTGGACGCGGTGGCCGCGGCGGCGGAGGAGGAGGAAGAGGAGGAGGAGGAGGGAAAACTGTGCGGCCAGAAGTCGCCGCGGCCCCAGTAGTGGTGGGCTCCAGAGGGTTCGCCTCGTCCTGCCCCGTCTGCGATGCATCCGCGGCGCCCGGACGGGTTCGATGGCTTGGGCTATCGCGGGAGTGCACGGGATGAGCGCGGTTTTGGCGTGGGCTTCCCTGCAAGGTCCTTCAGCTCCGGGCCGGAGCTGGGCCACTGGGTGACCACTCCCCCGGACATCCCCGGGAGCCGCAACCTGCACTGGGGCGACAAGAGCCCGCCCTATGGCGTGCCCGCCCCCTCCACCCCCGAGGGCCCCGCGGAGGAGCCCTTTCCCGGCGGCGGCGGCGGCGGCGGCAGCGGTAGCGTCGGCGGCGTGCCGGGCCCGAGCACGGGTGAGGGACTCCGGGAGCCAGGTCTGGGCGAGGGCACTGGCGGGGCGGCGGCCTGCGGACCCCGGAAGCCGCGCCGAGGGTCCCGCCTTCGGGGCCTCAGGCTCTAATCGCGCGCCACACCCGGCGCCCTCCCCGCGTCCTGTGCCCTTGAAGCGGGCCTCCTTCTCGTCCTCACACCAATGTTTCCTCCGGGGTGACTTCCAAAAAAAAAAAGACACGTGCCTTAGCTAATGAAGTGACCGCGGTATTGACTTGATGCGATTAACTGTAGCTTTGTGTTCTGCAGAGCATTTTCTTTTTTCCCCCAGCATGGACAGGCTTGGGCTCAAACCCGGCGCTGCCAATACTAAAAGCTAAAAAAAGACCGTAAACGTCTGTGAGCCCCCAGTTTTCTCATCTTTAAGGTGGATAGGAGAATAACAGGGTTTTAAGGGTTCAATAAAATGAGATGTGAGTGATGCAGAGTACACTGTGGAGCACATAGTAGGCTAAAGAGATTCGTTTCCCTTTTCATTGTAGCAGTTGAGTCTTGTTTTCTAAAATATCCTCTGGCACCAAACCCCGTTTTGGTAGAAGACAAAATGTTCATACTTTCCCATTTCCTTCTGTTAAAACTTAATGGTGATATCAAATTGAGCCTCAGTCATGTTAAATGATTCACTTGAAATACGTAGAGAAGTTGTAATTTTCCTCTTTTTTATGTCTAATGGGCTAGAGTAACACTTTTCTACTTACATATATTATAGATCCTAAATTCATGGACCCCGTGGGAACTCTGTAAAGACTTTGGAATTGAGAAATAGACCCCCCCCTTCCGCTTTTTTTTTTTCTGACCTAAAAATTCCACTAACAAGCAAAAATCACTTGATACAATTTCAAGATAAGACTTTGAATTCAAGACATAATTATTCTCCAAAGGATTGTCAGAAGACCTGTCTTTTAATTGCGATACTTTGTGATTTAGATATTCTCAACATCTTTTTATTCATAAAATGGAAATAGTGGCACCCTCTTCCCATTCTCCTGAAATTGTTAGTATAGTAGATTATATTAAATATAATTGTAAGCATATTTATCATTGAATATAAAATATAAGTATATTTTAAACATCAGTTTTATTCTCATTTCTTCTATTTTGACTTGTAGGTATAATAAGATTGATTTGGGATAAGTAGGAGGGATAGACTTTAAATGCAGTATGATAAGCAAATGATGTGGAGGGGGACCAGTGATTTAGTGTCATGCAATTAGCTTGTTCACTCTGTCTGGTTTTCTGTTGGTCCCAAGAGGAGTACTGGAAAATTATAAATGAAATAATTCAAAATGCATATATACTTGCCACATAGTTACATTCTTAGGCAGTAAAGTTCAGATTATTTTTTCATAATTTATGCTCTGATGGTTGCAATGAGGAGGAGCTCTTAAAGTAACTAGTTCTGTTGTTTTTTTTAGCAGCAGTAAGAGGCTGATGAGTCTACTTTGCAAGGTGGATAGAAGCTTGAGAGCATTACACAATAATAAACCTTCCTAATACCTTCCAGAAAATATGGTATTTTCTGTTACTATTAGGGGATGATCGGGACACACAAAAAGGGGAAAGAGCTGAAAGAAGGAAAATACCTCATGTTGGGCAAAGAAAAGTTATCTCGCTTGCACATTTTCCAAAATAAGGGTGAACCAGATAATGCCCTTAGGGACTTGTTTACATGGCCTTGTTATGACTGCAAGGAAATAGTGTGTTGCTTCACTTAAAAGAGCAGAGATGGAAGGGGTAGATGGGACAAGAGAGGAGGGAGAGAAAAGGGATTGAGAGCCCTTTATTGCCCGTTTTTATTCTTTCATTTTAATGATTTCGTGGTGTTTTACTTGTGACTGTTGGTTTAACATAGATGCTCTCTAACACTAACAGTGAATGACTAATTTCACAATATGGGAGGTAAAGTTGTTGGTGTACGTATCAGAGTTTTCTACAGAAAAAATCGTATGTTGTTTGTAGTCAGAAGTTACAAATGGGTAGCCCTTAGATTCTGCCTGCAGATATGTTTGATTCGGCTCACATAATGTTTTACTGCTTTTTAAAATACTTGCCAATCTTTTTTTATTGAAAGGTACTATATAAAAATAATATTTTTCTTAGAAAAATCACAGCTTAGAAACCAACCCTTTGCCCACCGTCCCACATGGCAACAGTGAATTGGAGCTGAAAAGCAGTTGTGCCTTGCAACTTGCACAAGCCCAATAGAGTTCTTCACTCATTCAAATGACTTCTCTGGCCCCTGTCAGGATTTGACTTGGGGACCTGGATTTAAATGAATGTGTTAAAAAAGAAAACATTTTTTGTTGTTTTTACAGTAAATCTAAATATTGGTTATGACTAATCTTATTTCTTCTATTTTAGAACAGTTGAGTAGATTTGCCGGATTTGGTATTGGACTTGCAAGGTAATGTTTTATCTAAATAATTTTAATTTTTATTTATAGTTTTTAATGTTATAATAAATGATTAATAATGTTCCCTTTAGATTAATTCTTTGTAGCAGATTAAATATTGAGTAATATTTTGCAGAAAATTATTTAAAATTTATACAGTAATTTTTTTCCCCCCAGTAAGGACAGAGAATAGTCATTAAATTTTATAGTCACAAAATAATTTTGTAAGGAATATTGTTACACCATGCATATGTATCTATCCAAAGAGTAAATCAATTCTAATGTTATCTCTTCTCCTCCAAAAACCAAGTCATTTTACATTGAATCTTTTTTTAAAAACATATTTTATTGATTTTTTACAGAGGAAGGGAGAGGGATAGAGAGGTAGAAACATCAATAAGAGAGGAACATTGATCAGCTGCCTCCTGCACACCTCCCACTAGGGATGTGCCCGCAACCAAGGTACATGCCCTTGACTGGAATTGAATCTGGGACCCTTCAGTCCGCAGGCCAACATTCTGTCCACTGAGCCAAATCGGTTAGGGCAAATCTTTTTTTTTTAATTGAATTATAACAAGATATTTAGCAATGTGGAGTCTAGGTTTCAGTCATAATCATTTAATAAGCATCATTTTTATTTTTTATTTTTAATGCTTATTTTGTATTAAAAAAACCTCTAGTCTTGATTTATGTGACCTTTAGTGAATACTATTTCAAAAATACTGAAATTGCACAAAGGCTGATATATGCTAATATAAGTCATTGTTTTAAACATTTTAATCAAGAAAAAATCTTGTATGATTAAACTTGAGGATGTTAATGTCAAAAGAAATAAAATGTGTATTAAGGTTTTCCTTGTGCTATAGTTAATTTTTCTCCAGCCTCACCATTTATACTTAAAAGTTATTATCATCCTATATAATAAAAGCCTAATATGTTAAGTGTCCAACCATTCGTTCAACCAGTTGCTGTGACGTGCACTGACCACCAGGGGGCAGACATTCCAACTGGTAGATTAGCTTGCTGCTGGGGTCTGGCTGATTGGGACTGGGCAAGACGGGCCAGACACACTCTGGAGCCCTTCCATGATCCCTTCCTAGCCTGCCAACCTCCTGCAGTCCTTCCTCAGCTGGTCAGTCAGCCCCGATCGGAACTGGGTGAGCCGGCCCCTATAGGTCCTGATCAGGACTAGGAGAGACGGGTTGAACACACCCTGGATCCCTCCCGCAGTCCCTCCCTGGCCCCAATCGTGCTCTGGTCGGGTCCCTCGGGCTGGCCTGCAGGTATCAGGCTGAAACCAGCTTTCTGACATCCCCCAAGGGTTCCCAGATTGTGAGAGGGCGGTTCTTGGTGACACACCCTGGAATCGGGCTCCCTTCTCTCTGGTTCCAGGTTCATCACCTGAGAACCGCAGCTGCTAAGTCATTGCAGCTTGGCAGCTCCTGCATTGAGCGCCTACCCCTGGCGGTCAGTGTGCATCATAGCTACCAGTCAGAGCATCTGCTCCCTGGTGGTCATTGTACATCATAGCTACCAGTTGGACGGTCGCTTAGGCTTTTATATATATACTAGAGGCCCAATGCATACAATTCATGCAAGAGTAGTCCTGCCTTCCCCAGGCTGCCAGCACCAGCTTCCCTCTGGTACCCAGGACCTGAGCTTCCCTCTGGCTGCCAGCAGGCACCCGGGACCTGGGCTTCCCATACAGCCCCGGCTTCATCCAGAAGGTTGTCCAGAAGAATGTCCAGTCTAATTAGAATATTACACTTTTATTACAGATATATGTAGATGTATCTATACATATGTGAGTGTGTGTAGATGTGTGCATACCTGTGCAGGCATGTGTTACTGTTAGTACTTAAGCCACAGTTGTAATTAGTTTGTGGGGGATATTTTCAGAACTATTTTGTACACAAAATACTAGTCAATTAACATGGTCATTGAAATCCTTATAACTTAAGCGCAAAGTATATAAAAAACAAAACTTACAGAATGAAATTCATGAAAAATAGATGGCTCTTCTGATAGGAACTTTGTGCATAAGACATCTGAAAGAAATTGAAAGGAGCATTTAAATTGTCTAGGAAGGGAGTTTCCCATATTAGATATACAGTAATGTCATTTCATCTTTATATTATATACTAGAGGCCTGGTGCACGAAATTCGTGCACAGTGGTGGGGGTCACTCAGCCTAACCTGCACCCTTTCCTATCTGGGACCCCTCAGGGGATGTCCGACTGCCAGTTTTGGATCCCTGCAGAATCGGGCCTAAACCGGGAGTCGCACATCCCTCTAGCAATCCAGGACCGATGGCTCCTAACCGTTCACCTGCCTCCCTGCCTGATCGCCCCTAACTGCCTCTGCCTGCTGGCCTGATGCCCTTAAGTGCTCCCCTGCCAGCCTAATCACCCCTAACTGCCTCTGCTACTGGTCTGATCTCCCCCTAACTGCTCTCTCCTGCTGGTCTCATCACCCCTAACTGCCTCTGTTTTGACCCCCGCTACCATGGCTTTGTCTGGAACGATGTCCGGAAGATGTTCAGTCTAATTAGCATATTACCCTTTTATTAGTATAGATGTTAGTATTATATATTGTTTCCCTTGACTATCAGTTTCCAAATCTGGCTTTAATTATTTTCATAATGAATTTTGTTACTGGTACAGTGATTTGCAAACATGATGTTTTAAAAATTTTTTTATTTTAAGAATGAGAAACATGAAATAATGCATGATTCTTCAAACAAAAATTGCAGATACATATATGTTATAAATTAAATTTTAGCTATGTTACATATATTTATAAATTATTCTTACATAGTCTCTTCACAGAAAATGTACTGGCTCATCCTTGCATTGTTCTACGCCGCCAATGTCAGGTAAATACTCTTCCTATGCAATAATCCCAACCCTGATTTGAAGTACAGAATTCAGCCTAGCCAGAGTGGCTCAGTATTTGAGTGTCTCCACATCCCATTGAGAAAAGACTGGAATATGTGCTACATCCTAATACTTTAAAAAAATTATTTCACTTATGTATTGGTTCTGACCCCCTTTACTGATTTTATGATTTACTAATAGTTTATAGCTTATAGTTGGAAAAATATTAACCACTGGGAGACACATATCTTCTGTCCCCTGAGTTCTTTGTGGTTCCTGAATGCTTTGCCACGTTAAATGTAATTTGACTGTTTAAGGAAACAAAAATATGAAACCAAAAGGCCCTATTACATATGCTATATTATTGTGTATATTGTGCATGGGTCTTGAGGGTTATATTTACAAATATAACCATATGGACTTTACTTTCAATAAGTTATTTAAAGCACTTTTAAGAGTAATTTTGCTTTGCTTATGTGTAATTTATGCTGACTTTAGAATTAAACTTTTGTTTATGATGTGACCCCACAGTATTTCTTTCATACTCTTGTTATTTCTTACAAAACAATAATAGAAAATAATTATGAAATACATTTTTTACAGGTTAATTACCATGCTCGGCATTATCATCTCACTCCATTTACAGTTATCAATATTATGTACAGCTTCAACAAAACTCAGGTGAGAATTAGTGTATAGGTTTTATTAAAATTATTTGTGTCATTTTGCCTTAGTAATAATTAAAGCAACAGTAATTTCTTATACTTTAGTTAATAAAAATACCTTAACTCTTGTACTAAAACTAATGTAACATGATAATGGCATCTTTTTCGTGTCACTGAATAATCAGTGAATTTACACCTTTGCCAAAATTAATTAAATATTAGTGGTATTTAATCAGTATTAGAGATACTCAATTAATTGGAATGTTCATCTTGGCCTAAATGTAGGCTACCAAAAAATCCTATATAATAAAAGCCTAATATGCTAAGTGTCCAGTCCTCCAGTCGTCTATGCAATCAATCAAAGTATGATATGCTAATGATATGCTAAGGCCGCTCAGCCTCTTGCTATGATGTGCACTGACCACCAGGGGGAAGATGCTCCGACCGATAGGTTAGCTTGCTGCTGGGGTCTGGCCAATCAGGACTGAGCTAGACAGGCCAGACATGCCCTGGAGCCCTCCTATGTTCCCTTCTGGCCAACCTCCAACATCCCTCCCTGGCCCCAATCATGCACCATTGGGTCCCTCGGCCTGGCCTGCACCTTCTCACAATCCGTGACCCTTCAGGGAATGTCAGAGAGACGGTTTTGGCCTGATCCCGCAGACCAGACCAAAGGACACCACTGATGCATGAATTCATGCACTTGGCCTCTAGTATTAAAATAATGTTAGAAATTAATTTAGTTGTATTTTCCCACTAAAATGTCCTTTTCAATACTGTCTCATTGGAAATATCAGTAAACATTCAATATCAAGTTTTATTAAGTCCCTTTTTTGGGTGTTTCTTATTTACCAATTAACAAAATAATAACTTTTGTTTATTGTAGGGACCAAGGGCCCTTTGGAAAGGAATGGGAAGTACATTTATTGTCCAGGGAGTCACACTTGGAGCGGAAGGAATAATTAGTGAGTTCACACCTTTACCAAGGTATCTTTTTGGCATTTTCTCAATATTAATGTCATATTAAAAATGTAGCAAAATATGATAGTTTCTAATAATACCTTGAATTTAAAAACTTGACTTGCCTGAAGAAGCTAAGAGGAGAAACAGAAAATAAATTTAATTGCTATCTTACTGAATTAACATATGATAAAGAAAATACTTCCTGGTATAGTATCTATTGAAATAAGTCTTTTAGTCCTGCTGCTGTGTGTTGGCAACTATTAGTTAAGGAATAAACATGAGTATGTGAGCAATTCCTGCTCTTTAAGTAGTTAGTTTGATGAAGGAGACACATGTAAACAAATTACAGTACATCATTATGTATGCTATAAATAAAGCCCTTTCAGAGCCCAAGGGACACTTTGCATAGAGTTATTGTTAGGATTTCAAAAAAGAACTGAAATCTGAACTAATCCTGACTTGTGGTCAGGAATTGGCTTGGCAGAGAAGGAGAGGATTCAGAGTAGGGTGACAGCATGCCCATTGGAAGTTGGGACAACTGGGTGTTTTATGCTAAGAACAGTGGGCATATATGGAGTGGAATAGAAGGAAAAGAGGTTAAGGTGCTCACCAAACATGGCAATGCCTTTGTAAGGGATTTAGGTTTTATTCTTTGTGCAGTTGGAAATTGAAGGTGTTATTTGTTGTTAACATATGGGTGATTTGATCAATGATAATATTCAAGTGGGAAAAAAAAAGACTAGTTTAGACTGAGACTTGTGCAGAACTGTCAGTAATCTAGGCCAGATTGAGAAGGGTTTAAACTGTGGAACAGAATAGAAAACATGAGCTACAGAGACATGTCTGAAGTATATCTGCTAACTGGTGATAGAATGGGAATGGGCATATGGGAGAGTGAATTATCATAATTGAGATTTCTAGATTGGATTCCAGTTAAAGAATTCATGAACGAGAATAAGTTGGAATGGGAAAGAAGATAAGGACTTTAATCTTCAATAGACGATATTTGAGATTTCTGCAAGACATCTAGGGGGAACATGTCTAATAAGTGGTTGGAACCATGGTCAGAGTTCTTAGAAAAAATCCGAAGCTGAAGGCATAGCTTTGAATGTAGTGGTATAAAAATAGCAGTTGAAACATTAGAATGGATGGATTTCCAAAGCCACTCATGTAGGCTAAGTGACAGAAGGTGGACCAAACACAGAATCCTGAGCAATGTGTGAGTGCACACGTGTGTGCCATACCCGTATGTGCATTAGGAGGGGTAATTGAGGGGAGTAATAAAAGATGATCACAAAACTCATTGAAAAAAGCAGCAACCTGCAGGACAATAGTGTCATTGAAGCCAAGAAAGGTGAATTGGAATTGTTAGATACATTTGGAGGGAGAGGGTAGAGAAATTGGGTAAATTTACTTTTGCACCTGTTTTCTCCCTGAAACAGGATACAAGGTGATTAGGTGAAAGAAGAATGAGGAAAAGTATGAAAAGAATGAGGATCTTAGGTTCCCAAACTTAATATGTTCTTGAAGGCTGTTAGAAAACTGAATCATGTTTTCCCATTAGAAGTAATGTATATTGAATTAATCTGTTCCAGACCACCAAATGATTCTCTGTTTTAACCTTTCTTATATACAGTACATACTTAATTACTGTCTATATTATAAAAGGCCTGTGGCCCTAAAGCCATAACAACCAAAGACCAGCACAGGTGGGCGGGGCTGCGCATGCAGGTGGTTGGGGCTGTGAGCACTGCGAACTATGTATATTCGTCTATCAAGTGGAAGGAACAAATTTCAGGATTTTGTGCATTGGGCTTCAAGTTTAATCTATAAGTAAACACTTTAAGAACAAAAAGGACATTAAATATAAGTGAAAATTTAACAAAAAAGAAATGAAAAATTTCATAGTAATGAGCAGCAGCAGCAACAACAAAAAATACTCACAGCATAATTTCCTGGATGTTAATGTGAGGTTTAGTGGTAAAATGACTCAAACTCATGCAGTCTCTTCTTTGTTGCCTGAGAGATCAGTGACTGATCATATAGTTACCATCATGAAAGGGCTGTTGGTTTGAGAAGTGAATTGTTCAAGATGGGAAACATTCGAGAACCAGGTTTGACTATATATGTTTGGGCCAGTCACAGTTACTATGTGTAACAGAAGGGAAACCTTACTAGGAATATATGAAAGGAATGTTAATAGAGAATATTGGAAAGCATAAATTTGTGTAAGTGCTATTTAGTAGGAATTCGTGATTTTTCCCTATCAACACTAGATCCCAGAGATAGCATTAAAGATTTTGAATGGTTTGCTAATGTAATTGTGGTGATAGAACTGTATTAGCCTCAGAAGCTACCGAGGTGATTCATTCTATCCTAGTACAGTGCAAAAAAAAATAATAATATTTTTTGAATGGTCAGTAAAATAATCCCACTAATGAATAACTAAGTACCAATTGAGATTGTTTGTGGAAGAAAAATAATATGTTTCTGTGAGGGTGTTAAAGGGTTAGAAACAGTGTCACTAATAAAATGACACTTGTTTTCGTGTAGATTATGCATTAACTATGTATATTCGTCTCTCAAGTGGAAGGAACACAAGTGCCCGATGGCTGCTGAAAGGTCAAATAATTTGCCAACTAAAAACTGCATTGGATTTAGTGTCATGCAGGTCATGGGAACCTTGGCAAGAGCTGTTTTTGTTGGAATAATTGGGTAGAAACCAAGTTGGAGTGCATTTAGAGTTGAGTGGGAAGTTAGAATGTGGAAATCGCAAATTTAGAAAGTTGGCTGTGATGAGAGATGAAAGAAGTAGCCGGAGGAGTTTAGGCTGGGTAGAGGGAAGATTTTTTTAAGAGGGAAGCTATTTGAGCATGTGAAATGAGACACAATAGAAATTAACTATAGAGCATCTATGTTCTAGCTGCTAACTAACTGCTTAACTATAGAGTTATTTAGACAATGGGAGGAGTGGAGGACAGGGCAGGCTGGAGAGGATCATTGCGAGGGTAGGGGGGAGGACATATGTAATACTTTCAACACTAAAGAATTATTTTAAAAACAGAAAAAAATAAAAATTCTGTTGTTTTTGTGTAGATTATGCATTAAGTAAGACACTATCAAATAGAAAACTATTTTTAGGAAAAACAGGTGACTTCTTTCAATTTTGTTGCTTGTTTGAAGGGTAGTTTTTGCTTGTGAAAACAGTGATTTAAATGTATTTACACAGCTTTTGGTATTTAATAATGAAATATAAAAAGGTTTAGTCACAAGTAGATATTTTTTTAAAGAGGGCAGGACACTCTTCTTTTTTTAAAAAAAATATATATCTTTATTGATTTCAGAGAGGAAGAGAGAGGGAAAGAGCAATAGAAACCTCAATGATGAGAGAGAATCATTGATTGGCTACCTACTGCATACCCCTTACTGAGGATTGAGCCCGCAACCTGGGCACGTGCCCTTCACCAGAATCGAACCTGGGACCCTTCAGTCCGCAGGCTGACGCTCTATTCACTGAGCCAAACAAGCTAGGGCCGCAAGTAGATTTTTACACTACCCTCTTTCTTGAAGCACTTAAATGTGCTAATTTAAATTTCTAGAGCTGTGGCAATAAGTTTTACTCATTTTATAAAGGAGTAGAGAATAGAAAAAAAGTCTTAATTTTTTATAATTGATTCTAAATTTTACTTTTCTCTCTTTTACCTTAATAATCATACCTTAAGAATTAGTTTTGTATTCAAAGGAAAAGTGGCCCTGTCCTTGCAGAAACAGACCCATCTGTCTATAATGTTAACAGTTTCATGCTTCAAATCAGTGTCATAATAGCCTTGAAAAGAGTAATAGTGCCCAGATGATTGGCAAACCACATAGTGTATTTTGTTATATATCATAAAGTCACTGTCAGTAAGATGAGAGGCCTAATTTGTGTGTGTGTGTGTGTGTGTTTCATCTTAATCGTAAAATATCGTTTTGGCTCTATTTTTCTGTGGTTGTTGAGGCTTGTAGTATTCTAGTATTAATCAGGATGTGACCCACGAAGTTCCCTAGGGTCTTATAAGTCAGAGAAGGTTATTCTATTGTCTAAAAATTTCTCTGCAGACCACTCAGTCTCTTAGAAAAATGTAGGAAAGTTCACATACTACCCATGCTATAAGGGTACTGAGTCTGTTTTTAGAGCACTTATATTATTAGTGATTAATTATCTTTGCCTTTTTAATGTAAAATACATTTATTCCTTTACCTCCTTATGTTTCTTAAATCACTTACTTGAAATAGAAAATGTTTTCTCAGTTTCCTGCCGTGGCTCTTGTGCAGTAAGTGTCACTTGTGTCAGGGGAGCTGGTAGTAGCTAGTCTCCTCTTTATTTTACACCCTCCTTCCTTTGTGATTCCCCCTCTCCCTTCTCCCTCCCCGCCTCCCCTTCAATCCCCACTGTCTGACTCTTGGTTTACTCTTTCTTTTGCTCTCCATATTCTTTTTTTACGTTTCTGTTGATATAACTTGTTCCTTTTTTGTTCTTCTTTCAGCTTCTTTTTCTTCTCTTTCCTGGTTTCCAAATGTAACCTAAATAGCAAGAAACACCCAGTGCTAGACCTTGGTTCCAGATCTAGCGTTTTTCCGGTGTCTTTTGAACATGTCCCTGTGACCTGTTTGAAAACCTTTATTTTCTCAAAGTAAAACAAACGCTCTGCTGCTCTCACAGGATTCCTTCTTGTATCAGATGAGATGAGAGGGAGTGGAGGCAGAAGCAGACTTCACGTCAGAGACCAGGGTTTAGAGCCCTTGTTTTACTACTAACATTATTCTGCATTTTGTTTGTTGTTTTTTATTCCTATTCTTACATACTTTTTAAAGCTTTATTTCTTCCTTTATCTTATTCCTTGTTACCTTTTCCCTTTCCTACCCATTCTTTTTTACTCAACCTATCACTTTTTAAAAATACATTTTTATTGATTTCAGAGAGAAAGGGAGATAGAATCATCAATGAGGGGGAGAGGATCATTAATTGGCCACCTCCTGCACGCCCCTTACTGGGAACAGAGCCTGCAACCTGGCCATGTGCCCCAGAGGGAACTGGAACCCTTTATCTGCAGGCCAGCTCTCTATCCACTGAGCCAAACCAGCCAGGGCTCAACCTATCACTTTTATATCTCCTTTAATTTCTCATGTTCATTTTTGTAATCAGTTATAACTTCCTCTGTCAGCCAATACAAAAATACGTTGCACATTGGTTTTCTTTTCAAACCACTACAATTATTTAAAATGTGTCCCAGAAAGGAAAATGTTTACCATTAGAATATATTTCTCCTACAGATTTTTTAAAATTAAAACTTGATTACCTTTTTGCAAGTTGGGCTAATTCAAGATTTTTTAAGTAGCATGGCTTTTATTTTACTTAAATTTATTTTTTAGGGAGGTTTCACATAAATGGAATCCTAAACAAATAGGAGAACACCTTCTGCTGAAATCGTAAGTGACATTTATATTGAAATTTTCTATTAATTTTTATAGCATTATAACTGAAAAAATCTTATTAAATAACTATACTGAAGGAAATTAGAGCAATGAAATATTGGAGGGACTAGAACTTAAAAGGACAAGTAACAGGGTTTGGGAATAAAAATCCTGAAATATATATTATCTTTAAATCTTTCTGATTTGAAAGGGTGAAATCACAACCTAATTTTTCTTTGTGTTCTTAGGAAGTTAGCAGAGGTCCTCAACTTTTTAAACACAAGTTGCCAAGAAAATTATTATTATTTTATTATTAATCAGAGATAACAAATTTATTTGTATGGCGATGAACAATCTAAAAACGTAGTCCTGAAGGCACTTAGTGATTTTACAACACTGACCATTTTCGTAGATTAGAATTTTACTCTTCATTTTTTAATTTTTTTTGAAGATTGTGAATTGGAAACCCCCCAGCTTGCTGGCTCCTTTTGTGGGGCACTCTAGCTCATTATTACTTAGTGATGTTCCATTCACCTTGAAAACCACTACTTGCCAAGACCTGGCCCGTAGGGTTAGGTAAGTCCCACCTTGATATTATTTTAATAACTATATTTTGCAGGCTTGCAAAGTTGTAATATTATTCTGTCTAATGTTAGTGGTAGAAAACAACTTTGCAAAGCTGTACAATATTGTTTTTTAATAATAAAAGGGGACTTCACTTACCATTGAAGACTGGCTTAACTCTGCTGGGTGGGAAATCTGGGAATGGATAATAATAATACAGGATAATAGTAGAACTTGTTCAAATATCACTGAGAAGGCAAGCAGTAGAATGGATCCCACACCCTGTATTTTAAGTGTCAGGGTTATAGGCTTCATTACCCATGTGCAGGTAGAGGTCCAAACAATGACTCAAATGAGCCTACATTTCATAGTGCTTTAAATTAAAATCTATGTTCTTTGCAGGCTGTCCCTGTGTTAGTACTAACATTTAATGTTTCATTTCTAATTGTTGAATAAAGATCTGTTACAGGTCTCTGAAGCATCTTTAGGCTATAGATATTAATAGTTGAAAACCTTACAAATATCACTCAGGCTTGAAAATAAATTATGGTGATAGATTAAAGGAGATTTTAAAAGATTTAGTACAAGCATCTTGTTTTAATAAGCTGATGTTTGTTTTAATTTCTACAGCCTAACTTATATAGTGGCAATGCCTTTTTATTCAGCAAGTCTGATTGAAACAGTACAGGTAAGCTATTTTTTATGGTAATTTTTTACTTAATAATATTTTTGGAATATTAAATGTATTATTTATACCTGATTGTATAACAGAGAAATTTAAAACAGTATCCTTTTAAAATTATATTTTGCAAATACACACATATCAAAGATTATATACTAGCACTTTGCTGGTATGTATATTTCCTTTGCAAACCTACTTCACACTTTTAGTTTTAATTTATTTTATCCCTTCCGTAGACAGCTGTATACTCTTTATTGAGCTATCTCAGAATCCAGCCTATGACTTGATTTGAATACAAAAATTCCAGTGTTACATGTTTTTTTTTTCAACTTTTTAAGACAGCTCAGAATGGTTATGGCTTATCATAGGTCAATAAATTAAGCATGAAACATGATAATATCCTAACAGTGAGAAGGTAGTTTGCATAGTAGATTACTAACAGCATTCTTATTAAATATGCCTTTTAAGGAACATTTGATACTATGGTGTGGTAAGTGCTACAAAGCTAAAGCAGTCTCCTGCTGGTGTTTTAAATTATTTTATTATTACTAACCACAGGGTGGCGCTCAAGTATATCAAATACATAGATTTTTTTTTTTTCACCGTTGGGTTCTTACACTTAAAGTTGTCAGATGAAGATAGTTTAACTTCAGCTATACACAAAATCCAACTTAATTGTGTGTCACCTGTCTGCCATCTCCATCATCACATCCTAGACATTATTTGTCTTCAATATGTATGAATTCCTTCTCCATAAACACCTCAGTGGATCAGCCTTTTCTCTTCAGATTACTCTTTTCCACGTAATTGCTTTTCTGGCCCCATCGTTGATTATTTATCTACTAGAGGCCAATTGCAGGAAGATTCCTGCAAGAATAGGGCTTCCTGAGCCGGAGCGAAGCTCCCTCTATTTGCTGCCGCTTTGCTCCCTCTCGTCTTCGCTTCCTCTGTCCCTCCCTTCTCTGCCATCTTCGCTGCCTCGGCTCCGTTCCCTTTTCTGCCGCTTAACTCCCTTCTGCAAAACTTGGCTTTCTTCTATGCAGTCTTCAGTCTTTGCTCCACCATCTTTGTTGAGTTAATTTGCATATTGATCTGATTGGCTGGTGGGTGTAGCAGAGTGACACCAATCTACATGTTACTCTCTTACAGGTGTAGAATTTTTAGAATTGACTTCAGTTAACAGAAGTTAACATCTTGCTACTCAAATACACTTTTCTCTGATTTAGCACTTGGCATTGCGTTAAATAAATGATATCACCTTTGTTTGGGACTGCAGCTTACAGTTATTACTCTGAGATATTCTCATAAGGTAAAAAACAGCAGGAAGGTGATTGTTTAAGAAAAAAGAAGCAGTATGGTATAGTGGCGGAAACAAGTTTATCATAATCACATGTCTGTTTAGATCTGTGACTTTAAACAAATATCTTAACCTTTAAAAATCTTAACTTTCTCACTTATAAAATGGGAACAGTATTTTAATAGCTGGGTTGTAAAAATTGAGTTACATATATAAAGTGCCCAGCTCACTATGTTTGCTTATTTTAATCCAGTATCTACCCCTCTTATTTCCTGCTCCAGGTTCTACCTGCTAATTGCTTCGTTTTTATTTCTTTGTCTGATTTTCTAGAAATCTTTTTATGCCTTCTAAAGTTTCTCCTCTTGCACATCTTCCCCTTCTTTAAGTAACTTCTTTGCCAGCTGTTCCACCTGTGCATCGTCCTCGACCCGCCTGCTTTTATCCTGTATTCCCCGTCCTGGAGAACTCGCTCTCATGAATCATTTTGACTTTAATCTTTAAAATGTGAATTAAATCATCATCACCTCAAGACTCAGCGCATAAAAACAATATTGTCTTATTCCCCTGAAAAGTAGCTTCCTTTCAAGCATCTCCTTTCTTTTTTTAAAAAGATATATTTTATTGATTTTTTTACAGAGAGGAAGGGAGAAAGATAGAGAGTTAGAAACATTGATGAGAGAGAAACATCGATCAGCTGCCTCCCGCACACCCCCCACTGGGGATGTGCCCGCAACCAAGGTCCATGCCCTTGACCAGAATCGACCCTGGGACCTTTCAGTCCGCAGGCCCACGCTCTATCCGCTGAGCCAAACCGGTTAGGGCTCTCCTTTCTGATTAATGTATTATTGTTATCTTCACCCTAAGACTTAAAACTTTAGTTCTTGTTTTTAGAAATATCTTGATTTTTATATTTCTTTCATCCTCATCCCTTCTTTATCACATACTCAGTTTATTATATTAGCTTCTTTCTTCAAAAAACTCCAGTGAGTTTTTGCCCGCCTGGGAGCTCTTTGAGAACATTCTTCCCTTGAGAAATACACATCATGCATAGATCTCCTGCAGACCTCCCTTAAATATGAACTTCCTTGCGAGCTGTTGTCTTCATTAACAATCCCTGTCTGGTCACTGCATCATTCCACATCAGTGTCAGATTGATGTTCTTCACTTTCAGTTCTTACGTCCTTTGGCTGATTAAGGATCCACATGACTCATACTTCCTAAAATCAATTTCAGACTTTTCAGCATAGTATTCAATTAAGGTTTTTATTGATTTCACTTTACCTTTTCAGGTAATCTTCCTTAACTGCTCATTTTTTTAAAAACATCATTAAATATTTATTTAGTGTCAACCTATATCAGGCACCATTATAGACCTTGGGGATATAACAGCAAACAAAACAGACAAAAATAGTCTTCTTTCATAGCAGTTATATTTTTGTGGGAAAGATAAACATAAACAAAATCAATATAAAGTATACTAGGTGGTGCTTAGTGCAAAAGAAAACAAAAATAAAGCAAGGAAATTAAATTAGATTAACAGATTGGGAGGAACAGCTATTTGTGTGTGTGTGTGTGTGTGTGTGTGTGTTGTTTTTGTTTTGTAATCAGAAAAGGCCTCACTGAGAAGGTAACGTTTGAGTAAAGATCTGAGCATATGAACTACTTAGATATTTGGGAGAACATTCTAAGCAAAAGGAAAGCAAGTGCAAAGGCCCTGAGGTGGGATTGTATTTCATGTGTTTGAGGGACAAAATGGAGACCAGTATAGTTGAAGCTCACTAAGCAAGGGGGAGAACAGGAGGAGATGAGTTCTGAGAGGTAAGAGGATGATAAATCATAAAGGACATTTTAGGTCATTGTAATAATTTAGCCTTGACTTTGAGGGACATGGAAAGTCTTTGGCATATTTGAACCAAAGAGTGATTCTAGCATGTCTTTATTAGGATTTCTTTTGCTGCTGTATTAAAAATAGACTGGACTGGGAAAGGATTGGAGATAGGTAAATGGACTAGGTGAGCTGATTTTAGTCTGTGGTTTTAAATGTATTATATTTACTGAAAACACATTTATATGTCCAGCTTGGAGTTTTTTTCTTATCTTCTAAATTGTAAACTCCAAGTTTACCCCTTAGACTTAACATTTCTGAATTCTTGATTTCTCCCCAAAATGCTACCTCATACATATATTTCCCAACTCAGTAAGAGGCGTTGGTGTTCTTCCTCTGGCCAACAGTCTTGAGGTTATCCTTGACTTCTCTCATTCATGCCCAAACCCAGTCCACTAGTAATTCTTATTGGCTATAAGTTTAGGATAAAAGCACAACTGATGCACTTCCCTTCCATTGCTTCCTGGTAGTCTATCAACTCTTTTTTGGATTATTTAATAACTTTTTAACTTCTTTCTCATCCTGCCCTCTTGTTCTCTGCACAATAGCCAGTGTTAACCTAAATTATATCTTGTCCATCTTCTGCTCAAAACCAGCTATTTTTCCATCTGACTAAAAGCCAAAGTCTACTCAGTGGCATGGAATGGCCTCTGACCACTTTATAACTTCATTTAATACTTTCTCTTCTTCAATCATTACTGTAGCCAAATTGGCTTTTGGCTGTTCCTTTTCTGCCGTCCATGACTCTGACGTGTACCACAAACTTTGTTATACATATCCTCAAAATTGTAGATAGGCGGAGACATTGCAGATGATAATGACTAACATTTATTCAGTGCCTTTTGCTTTCAGGCCTTTTTCACTTAATTCTCCTAGCAACTCTGCATAAAAGGTAGATGTACTAATTCCATTTTTATAGAATGGTAAACTGACTGTTAGGAGAAGTTAAAGAACTTGCCAACAGTCACATAACCAGTAAGTAATGGAGGCAAGGTTGAAACCCATTCGTAAGAAGTCTAAGCACTGTACTACCTCTTTTGGGGTTATGGAGTTAATGCTTTTCAAAGTTATTTCTAAGGAGCTTTTTGAGGCCGGGAACACCAGGTGTGTCCTCATCCACATCCCCTTCTCTATTTTCCTTTTCCAGTAAAAGTAGCTCCCATGTCACTGCTATCTGTTTTATGAAATTTCATTTGAAAGAAGAATTTAACACCTAGATAACATTTGAAGTCTATGAACTATTGATGTTTTCCCTTTTTGGTCAGCAAGTTAATATTTAAAAGGGACCTAAAAAGAGCCCTTTGGGAGGGGGGGCAAAATAAGCAAATATTAACTTCCACTCATTTCATAATTTTTCTTTTAGAGTGAGATAATTCGAGATAATACTGGGATTTTGGAATGTGTTAAAGAAGGCATCGGAAGAGTGATAGGCCTGGGAGTGCCTCATAGCAAACGACTACTTCCTCTTTTCTCCCTGATCTTCCCCACGGTGCTGCATGGGGTTCTTCATTACATCATCAGCTCCATCATTCAGAAGGTCGTCCTACTAATTCTAAAGAGAAAGACTTATGGCCACCCAGCTGAGAGCACTAGCCCAGTGCAGAGTATGCTGGATGCTTATTTTCCAGAACTTATTGCTAACTTTGCTGCCAGTCTTTGTTCTGATGTTATACTTTACCCCTTGGAAACAGTTTTGCACCGCCTTCACATTCAAGGAACACGCACAATAATTGACAATACAGACCTTGGCTATGAAGTGCTTCCAATCAATACACAGTATGAGGGAATGAGAGACTGTATCAATACCATAAAGCAGGAGGAAGGAATGCTTGGTTTTTATAAAGGGTTTGGTGCTGTTATAATACAGTACACACTGCATGCAGCTGTCTTACAGATTACCAAAATCATTTACTCTACGCTTCTTCAAAATAGTGTTTGAGATATAAGTTCCCGATTAGTCTAAGAGGCACAATCTGGACACTTTGCTATGAAATTGTGAGAGTGTAAAAGTGAGTGAATTAGAAGTGAAACTGGTAGAGAAAGCCCATGCTCATTATATTGACTTTTTTTTTTTTTTAAAGCATAGGTCTCTTTGGGATCAAGAGTATTCCAAATTTGAAAACTCAATAAAAATAATACTCATCAATTAAATTATAGCTAGTATAGCACGCATACTGAACTAAAAAATGATCTTGGGCAGAAGCAAAAATTTATCAGCAAACACAAAATTTTACAGAGCTGAATTTATTCCATCTAACTTTATTACATGTTTATTTTACCTTCTTGGTTGGTATTGGTATGTCATCCTTAATATGTAGTATCAAGAGGTCATCATTTACCTTCAAGCAAATAAATATGTAACCAATGATAATGATGAGAAGGATTAGATTTGGCAATCTGTAATCAGGAATTGAAGTTTTAAATTGTATTATCCCTATATAATGTTTTAAGGGCTGCATATTATATAAAGCCATTTATGTTCACATACAAAACTTGGAATTTCCTTCCTTTCAACAAATTTTCCATCCTCAGATCAGCTTATTGCATAAGATGAAGTCACACACTTCCTTCTTAAATATCAAAATAAATATTAAAAGCCAAGGTATCCAAAGATTTAAGGCAAACAACATTCTTGTCTATCCAAATGCAGCATTTCGGTGCCGGCAACTTAATATTTGTTGTATGTTTATAAAGCTTGATTTGCTTACCTAGTTATGTGAATCATCAGGCTGTTTTTAGAGTCACTCTTAACAGAGATAGAAAATAAAATAATCATGACAACTATTAATGTTTCTAAATTTAGAAATTGTGTACTGAAAGGAATGTCACTTGTCTTTCATTTCTGAATGACTTGTCTTAATGGAGACGTGATTAAAATTCACCTGGGAATTTGTGCCTCTTGCCTTTTGTATAGTTATCAAAAATTAATGTCTTCAGTTTTTATTCCAGGTTTGTTTATAATTTCATACGCCAAACTAGATATACATAAATGGAAAAGCAGGTCTCTCCGTATTGCCTTTTATTTAAACTTCTTTGGATGAATACTGAAGAAAAATTAGAAACTTTAAAGGACGTTTGCCTTTGCTTTTTATGGATGAGGTAAATTTCAATAAATAATAAGCAAAAAAATTGTTAATCAGTTTAATAAAAAAAATTGTATGTTCCTAAATGGATGAAGCTCTTTGTATGTAAAGTGATATGCATTTGACTGATCCATCATTAAACATTTTAAAGTTACATTTCCTCCTGTAAGTGGTCACAGTTTTACTATGAGCCATGTAGTACACTGAAGGGCAGTGACTTTGCACTTATTTACTTTTCCAACCAGATTTATAAATAGATTTAGTTGCTAAATATCAGTGAAGTGGTTACTTTATGTGATTAATAATGTTGGGATCGAAAATGATATCCAAAAAGTGTGGCACAGTATTTAAGGAGCAACTCTACTATCCTGTGTTGTATGTTTGTGGGTGGGTTTTATCCCCAATTACTAAAACATACAAGTTTTATGTTTTTAAATTTCACCAAGACAGGAAAAATAAAATTAAACACCACTGATAAGATGTTGCATTTTATGGTTACTCCTTCAGATTATGGTTTATTTTGTCCAATGTATGACATTTAAATTGTATTTATTGCTTTTAAACTACTAAGTAAACTGTTAGATATTTATATGTCGACTTCCTAAAAATCCTTTCATTTTTATTATAATCAGTGAAGATGGTTTCAGATAAGAGTTAACTTCTGAAAATTGCAAGTTTCAGAAGTTTCTGAAAGAGAATCTAAATGGAATCAAGTATTTACTGTGGAAATATATGGGATCTTTCACCTAGCTAAAAATTAGGTATTTCAAGATTGATGGAAGTTAGCATGAAGATTCAGTTAGATAACTTTCATTATGAAATCATTACAAGACTAATAGCTTGAGCCACACACAAGTAAGGTTAGTCTTGTTTTCTGTCTCTTTGGAAAAAGAATACAAATTAACATCAAAACTAAAATTGAAATGTGGCCAAAAAAAAATTGAAGTGTGTCAAGTTAAAATACTAATTTTTTTTAACTCCTCACCCGAGGATATATTTTATTGATTTTAGAGGGAGAGAAAAGAAGAGAGAGATAGATGAGAGAGAAACATTGATCCGATCAAGCCCACAACTTGGGTTTGTGCCCTGGCCCTTTTGATGTACTGGACGACACTCTAGCCAACTGAACCACTCAAAATACTAATATTCTTTACTCCCATTCCAAATTAGTTGAAATATAAAAATCTTTAAAATTCAAGCACTTAAATGCTGGCCAAATACGTTTAACTGAGTTTAGAGAGGAATAAGTGAAATAAACATTGGACATGCTCTTTCCCTTTTTAAAAGTGCTCTATTGCTTTAGTATATAGGTGCCAAAAGCAAATACCCATGCACTACATTTCTTTAAATGATAATAACTCAGAATAATATTTGTAATTCAGTATAATTAATAGTATTATGAATGAGAATCCATTAACATGTTCCATAGGCCCAATGGTCCTTTCACACAATTGATTTTGGCCATGAAGATGAAGTGAGATATGCTTGCCTTACATTGGATGACTTCTTAATTTGAGTCATAGCCAGAAAGCAATTGAATTAAAAACTGAAATACATGATAAATATTAACTTACTTTGTTTAATGAATTTGTTCATTACATGTTCATTGTTTTGCTAAATCTGTTTATAAATGTATTTACCGTGAAGGAACCCTTTCTGTGGACCCTTGAAAAATAATTTCTAAATTTATCAAATTTAGTCAAACCTTAAACTTTCAGCACTAGATCCTATGAGATAGTTAAAAACCAGCCAATTTCAAAATGGCTCTGGATTGGGGCATGTGATGTCTTGGTTACTATTTTCACAAAACTGGAGAGGTAAGAAGTCTCGCTCATGTACCTGACTACTCATTGCTGTCTTTTCAGTACCGGCTTTCTTACAACCGCACAAAATACTCCTTTCACCTGTGGGGCACAAATGCTTCAACATTTCTCTGTGTTCATAGATCTGCTCAGAAAATATTCCGCTTTGAAACTGGTCTTTTTCACGTGTGATTCTGGAGGATGTTTCCCTCAGTCGGCTTACTCCCAGGTTTAAACATAAAGGACTACTTTGCCAGCTCTTGAAAGGATAGGCATGTTTGAATTAGTTATTTTCAATAATACATAAGCAAATAAAATCCCCTTAATAACAGTTCACATTGCGCTAGAATTTCAGTGATCTTAACTTCGGCATTTCTGTGTCTCTTCTAAATTGTTGTACATTTTGCTCGCTAATGTAACATCTTTCTTTTGAGTCATTGAGAATCACTTATATGGTACCAAGTTGTATAGCAGAGTAGCAAAAATTTGGGATTTGACAATGACTCATTACCTCAACTAGAAGAGGTATTTTTTCTGTGTGTGTATTTTGGTGTGTTTTTTTAAGTTGTTTTTATCTCACTGGTGTTTTAAATGTAAGTTGTGTAACATGAAAAGATTCAATAAAATGTTGAAATAAAATTTGAATTTTTTTTATTACTGATGCTGGAGAACTATGCAGGCTGGTGATATAGCGGTTCAGAATATGTCACCCCAAAATATGCTGGATTGGCATTTGTTTTAAAGATAACTTGAGAAACAGTAGTGAAAAAGGACATTACCCCTCATTTTCCCCTCTGAAAGTAGATGATAAAGTTACCCTGTCTGTAGCAAGGGGGTAGGAGGCACCCTCATCCTACCACAGATGGAATTTAGGGCTGAAAGGGCTGTGTTAATAAACCTTGTTAATTCCTCACCATTTAACTTCCCTTAGCCCAAACCCCCCTGCCTTGTCATTTCTTCACAAGTGGATTGTTTCATTGTCTAAAAGATAATAAAATTTTCTGCTATGTTCACTTTGCATCATGTTTTATAGGGCTCCTGTATATACAAACAAGTTTTTCTCCTGTTAATTTGTCTTATGTCAATCAAGTTATTAGACCAGCCAAAGAAGGTGAGAAGGAAAATATTTCTGCACCTATAGTGATAAAAGTTACATTTTTGTAAGAAATGAAGACCAAGAAAAAAAATATATGTAGAACTAAACTTTTATGCCCACCATTTTAAAAATCCTGTCTTAGTGATGTTTTCATGAATTTGGCTTCAAAGGCAAGGGAAAAGAACAAATGGGACTACTTTTAAGACGAAAAAGTTGTACAGCAAAGAAAATGACCCACAAAACAAAAAGATGTTAGGAGACATTTGCAAATGATATTTCTGGTAAGGGTTAATATCCAAAATATATAAAGAACTCATATAAGACTACAACAACAACAAATGATTTAAAAAATGGACAAAGAATCTGGATAGATTTTTTTTAAGGAAGACATATACCGGTAGATGACCAACAGGTACATGAAAAGATTTGCAACATCACTGATTATTAGGGAAAACCACAATGAGAAATCACCTCACACCTGTTAAGAATGGTTGTTATCAAAAAGACAAAGTGTTGGAGAGAATGGAGAAAATGAACCCTTATTGTACATTGGTACAATCACTATGGAAAACAGTATGGAGGATCCTTAAAAAAATAAGAATAGAAGTACCATATGACCCAGCAATTCCTCTCCTGGGTATTTATCTGAAAAATATGAAAATACTAACTTGAAAAGATATATGCACTCCTATGTTCATTGCAGCATTATTTATAACTAGGAGCCCGTGTACCCGGGGGGGCCCTCGGCACAGCCTGTACCCGCCCAACCTGCAGCCTGCCACCCGCACATCGCACCCCACCCACCCACACACCCCGCTCACCCTGACTCCTGCACTGCACTCGCCTCTGGGGCTACTGGCCTCCATCTTGGCTGAGTTAATTTGCATATAGCCACTCTGATTGGCTGGTGGGCATGGCTTATGTGTCCCGAAGAAATGGTCAATTTCAATATTATGCTTTTATTAGTGTAGATTAGTGTAGATAGCCAACATATGGAACAACCTAAGCGTTCATTGGATAAAGAAGATGTGATGTATTATGTACAATGGAATGCTACTCAACAAAAAAAAAGATAAAATTGCCATTTGTGGCAACATAGGTGGATCTTGAGAGTAAGTTGGCCAGAAAAGGATAAAAATCAGATGATTGCACTCACATGTGGAATATAAAAAAGAAACGAATGAATAAACAAAAACTCATACAGTCTCTTGATGGATATCAGAGGGGAAGAAGTGGGGAAGAGCAAAATGGGCAAAGAAAGAGAGGCAAACATATGGTGGAGGATGGAAACTAGACTATTGGTGGTACACCCACAGAGTTAATACAGAAGTTATAATGTACACCCAAAGCATAAGGTGTACATTATACCTCAATAAAATAAAATCTTTATGATATAACTGTGATGTGGCTCACAAATCAAAATATTTTCTAAAATATGGTTTCCTTTGCATTATCTTTTGTTTACAAAAGATACACATTGTCATTTTGATCCTTACAGCGGCCCTCAGGCATTTTCTGAGTAGTCCTGTGTGGAGAGGAAATAGATCTAGATGGTGGGCTTTGCTTGAAAGTGGTGTAAGGTGATCAGAAAAACCTGTAGCTTCCTGGCAGGACTGATGGTTGAGGCATGCAAGAGAATGCCTAAAGCCAGGGAGGGGATTTCTTTGACAAATTGGGACATTTCAATGTGGTCATGCATATTGGGGCATTTAGAAAGCCATATACATGCCCAGGACAGGACACATGCTCAGAACAAAACTGAGAAGACCCTAAATGTTCACCATTGGATGACCTATAAACTCAGACAGGAAGTGAAGGGTTAGGCATAGTTGTAAACAACCTGGCTAAGTGTTCAAGGGGTGCCCCAACATGGAGTCCATCCACCAAGTTAAGCAACTAACTAAATACAAAGCCAATCGAACCACCATAATGGGACCTCTCAAAGTCCAGAATAGATGGTACTGGGGCCCAAGACAGGCTGCCCCAAAGTATCCCACAATGGCATATTGATTACCTTGAAATAAAGCTACTTGACCAGCAGCTGGTGCCAGAAGGGCACCTTGACCTCCTTGCCTCCTTGACTGCAGGAAATAAATCCCTGTGAGAGGTGTCCCACACCTGGAAAACACCCAATGTAGAGCCAAAAAAATCTGTGTAATCAAATCTTATTGCAACTTTTCAAATTTACTGATTTTAAATTTCTCATTAACAAATACCCAAACCTTATTTATATTTTTTCCTAATGAACATTTAACTTTTTTGGTTTGGTTAGTCTCTCACAAATGTAGTTTCTTTGTCTCAGTAGGATAAAAAGGTGATCATTTCTTTGAGCCTCATTTTATGAACTGACAGTCATATTGCAATTCTCCTGTAGGCAAGTATTATTTTGGTTTTTCTTCTGTTAATCCAATCTAGTGTCAGTTTTATTGTCTTATTATTAGTTCAGCCATAGCACTAAAGAAAGGTAGAGGTGGAAAATTCTCCCCCTCCTGACAATGTTCTAATAATATCTGCTCTTTAAAAATAAGAACACTGGCTAACACTTATTAAGCACTTAGTACAATGCCACATCATTAAGAATTTAAGTGCATGGGAGGATAAGGTTACATTTGTAATTCCTTACTCAATAAAAGGGAAAAATGTAATTTAAATATTTTAAGCTGGAAATTTTAATAAATAGTTAAAACTTTTTAGAAAAGTAAATTTAAAAAAAAAGGAAAAAAGAGAATTTAAGTGCATGACTTCATACATTCCCTCCAGCACCGTTATAAAGTAGGTACTGGCAGTATCTCTTTTTATAAATGCAGGAACTAAGGCTGGGAGGTTAAGAGCTTTGCCTAGGATCAGACAGTTAGTAAGCAGCATACCTAGGATTTAACTCAAGCTTGCTCAGTTATTGCACTTCTAGCAGGTCACCAGGCTAAAGTTTGTCTTGCTTTAGTGACATCCAACAGAAGGCCAAAGGACACCACTGTTCGCACTAACTGATAAATTGCTTCTCTGCTGAATCTGTACTGGTTTCTAAGAGCTCTTTGGTAGGCCCTTCCACAGTCCTCACCATTCCCCTGGAAACAACCTCTCTCCTTTTCTTTCAGCTTCTATAGCCTCTTTTTTTTTTTACTATTTAATTTTTAATTTTTAATTTCTTTATTGATTAAGGTATTATATATGTGTCCTTATCCCCCACATTGCTCCCCTACCCCCCACTCCTCCCCTCACCCCCCTGTTGTCTGTGCCCATTGGTTGGGCTTATATACATGCATACAAGTCCTTTGGTTGATCTCTCCCTTATCCCCACACTCCCCTACCTTCCCTCTGAGGTTTGACGGTCTGATCGATGCTTCTGTGTCTCTGGATCTGTTTTTGTTCGTCAGTTTGTGTTATTCATTATATTCCATAAATGAGGGAGATCATGTGATATTTCTCTTTCTCTGACTGGCTTATTTCACTTAGCATAATGCTGTCCAGTTCCATCCATGCTATTGCAAATAGTAAGAATTCCTTCTTTTCTACCACAGCATAGTAGTCCATTGTGTAGATGTACCACAGTTTTTTAATCCAGTAATCTGATGGACACTTAGGCTGTTTTCAAATCTTGGTTATAGTGAATTATTCTTTCTTATGACATGGACTTTCTACCTTGTAGTTATCTGTAGCATTTAAGTTTTCAAAATATACTAGACATTATGTTTTCTCCACATTTCCACTACACATGCATAGACAAAGACATAATGAATTACACAAACATAATACATGTGGCATGAATAAAGGAATCTTACAAAACTCTGCACCCAATCTTGTCTATATACTTTAAACTTATTCCCTTTTAGCTTTTAATTTCAAAACTGAAAGTAACCTTTGGAAATCATCTTGACCAAACTTCTAATTTCACAGAATTGTAAACTGAGTCCTAGAGATGTTTGGTGATGTTACTAAGGTCACAGAATAACAGAACTGGTACTGCAGCCCAGGTCTTACCACTCCCAGATTGGTTTGTCCAGTATCACCTGCCCCTTATCTTTCATTCACCACTGACTCACTCCCTCCATCCTATCTACACATATGTATAAAAATATATACATGAACTCTGAGCTCTGTGGCACTTGATAGATCTCACTTTTTTAAAAACATCAACTTGCAAATTTTTTTCTCATTCATCTTTTCTCATTCATCAATTCTGCTTCTGTCCTCAGAATTTTCCTATGTTCTAAGGCTTTACTGTTTTGCCTAACATATGTCATCCACTACCGTTGTTTCAATTGAATTTCCTGTGTTTATGCTCAGCTCTGATTTGCTCTCCAATCTCCAAACCCACATTTCTAATTATTTTATGCATATTGGCACTTGTGTTCTTCACTGTTGCCTCAAATTCAATATATTGAAAGCTAAATTCATTGTCTTTTACAGGCTGGCTGCCTTCTCAATAATGTTAGCATTTTCCCAATCGTATAACCAATTTGGAATCATCTTCAATTTCTTCTCAGATATCTCACAGTCAATCAATTGTTACAGCTGATCAGTTGTTGGAGCCTAGAAATCATGGCACTGAATTCTGGTTCCATGGCACACTAACGATCTCTCTGAGCTTGTTTCCTCACTTGTGAAATGAGCATAAGGCCTACCTCACTGAAGGTTAAATGAAGTCGTGTCTATAAACAGCCTATAGTATTGAAAGCTTTTCCCTCTCCAATCTCTTTTCTACCACTGGAGTTTAAATTCTCCAGTGGTAGGAAGGAGATCATTATGTGAGTAATAGTTTTCCCTACAGACTTACCTTTTAATAATTCTGCACAACATGAGATGTTACTCTTCTTAACTATCATTTCATTAACATTGCTGTCCTGCTCAATTGCTTTCATTAGCCACCCAATGCCCATGAAATTAAGTTCCTACTACCCATCCAAGTGCTATGTGACTCATCCCAAAGGCTTACCCTCTCTTTCTGGACTTTCCCCAACACTTACTGCTGTTCCACATGAGCCCTGGCGACGTGAGGCACAATTCCCTCAGCACTCACACCATGCTTGTTCCTGTTTGCTTCTTTGCTCACTATCGGATTCACTAATCTTACCCATACAAATCCTATCTCTGCAATTTTTAACTCAAATCTTAAGTCACTCAAAGGGCCACTGTTCATGAGCACATTTTACATGCTACGTACTCTGACCTAGCAGGAGAGGAGCTATGAATAAAACTCTGCTACATCACAGGGATCTCTCCGCCACGCTTTCTCAAGCTACTCTGATTCACGTCTATGTTTCCTTCTTTGTTGTCTCATAAAAATAATCACTTTTATCAAATCTTTGGGAATGTATCATGGGCTTCTCATTTAATAATGTTTATTATTGTTTCAAGGAGACTGTAATTCTTTCATAGTAATGGCTGTTTTAATAATGGCTGAGTATTGGATGTATGTTAAACACTGTATTAAATACTTTACAAATTTTACAAGCATTTTTTTCATTTAACCCTTACTAAGAACCCATGAGAGTTATTTATTTTAATGTAATTATTACATTATTGTGATATCAAATTATATTATAACATATAATTACATGTTATATTATTATAATACTAGAGGCCTGCTGCACAAAAATTTGTGTACTTTGGGGGTGGGGTAGGAGGGTCCCTCAGCCCAGCCTGTGCCCTCTCGCAGTCTAGGACCCCTCAGGCGATGTCTACCTGCTGGCTAGGCCTGCTCCCCAGCGGATTGGGCCTAAGCTGACAGTAAGACATCCCTCTGGCAGCCCGGGAGTCCTGGGGGGATGTCCACTTGCCAGCGGGGAGCAGGCCTAAGCTGCAGTGGGGCATCCTTAGCACTACTGAGGAGGCAGGATAGGCTCCCACCACCACCGCTGTACTGGCAGCCATCAGCCTGGCTTATGGCTGAGCAGAGTTCCCCAGTGTGGGAGTGCATTGACCACCAGGGGGCAGCTCCTGCATTGAGCATCTGCCCCCTGGTGGTCAGTGTGTGTCATAGTGACCAGTCATTCCCAGTGGTTCTGCTGTTAGGGTCAGTTTGCATATTACCCTTTTATTATGCAGGATAATTTGATATTATAATTATGTAGAGTAGGCACAAGTAGGTTTACAGTTATATGTACAACAGTTTATTTTTATGTTATTTATTAATTATTGTATTATTTTACATACAAACAACTGTAAACCTACTTTTGCCCACCCCTGTATAATTATTAAGATCATAAATTGTTAACATAATTTTACAATGTAAGAGAGGCTCTTTTTTATTATTATTTATTTCAAAGAGGAAGGGAGTGGGAGAGTGAGATAGAAACAATGGGGGTCAAGCGTGCAACCCGAGCATGTGCCCTTGACCAGAATCGAACTTGGGACCCTTCAGTCCAGAGGCCGATGCTCTATCCACTTAGCCAAACCAGCTAGGGCAAGGAGAGGCTCTTTTGACAATCAAATTCTCATAGCTAGAAAATGAGTTCACAACTATAATTGCCTGCCTAAATACCAACCCTGAGGCTAAGACTTATCTAGAGATCGATCTGTCTTAAAAATTGGCTCACAAAGCCTATTTCTGGCTATTGTAAAATCATATCCATGTGACCTACCCTGTTGTTGGAGGAAAACTTTCCATGACTCCTTCCAACATGCAGTGCCCAGGGAAAATATGTGTTTGAAATATTGACTTATTTAATTACTGGTTTCGTCACAGGATTCCTTTGCTCAACAATGGAAACATAGGACCAAGTATATTTTATTTCTTTAAAAAGACCTGTGAGGTGCTGCAACTAGTGAGCTGATGATTTCTTTGGGCTAGCTGAAATAGTTCTGAGCTAGGCAGAAAAGATCTATCACTTGGGTGTTGGGGAAAAGGTAAACTTGGTATGATCAAGCTTTGGGAATGAAAGAAGTAGTTTCTCAGTTACAAAGTATGATGTGTTCACTACTGAAAAATCCACCACACTGACATTCTCAACTTTTAATAAACCAAAGAGATGGTAAGTAGGAAAACTGTCTGCTATGTAATTTTAAATGTAGAAATTTCTTGAATTGGATCCTAAAGCTAATTTAGGTTCCTTCCAAGGACAACAGATAGGCTCTGCTCATTATAGCTCTATAAAAATATCTAACTCAAAATAAAATTGAAACATTTACAGTGACATATATTTATGCACATAGTATAGCAGGACAGTATTTGATAATTCTGATCTATGATCTATATCAAAATGTTCACCTTCAAAAGATAAAGTTTAAAAAAAAGTCAAAGACTGGAAGAAAACATTTGCTAAACATTTATTTAAGAACTTGCATCTAAAATATACAAAAAAACAGATCTGTTAAAACTTAGTAAGAAAATAACCCAATTAAAAAGTGGGCAAAGATCTAAACAGTCACCCAAACATCTTACCCAAAAACACATGTAAGATGGCAAATGAGTATATGAAAAGATGCTGAACATCATATGTTATCAGGGGTTGCAGATTAAAATAACAATGAGATGCCATTACACATCTATTAGAATGGTTAAAATCAAAAACAGTGACAACACCAAATGCTGATAGGGATGCTGATGGGGAGCAACAACTCTCCATTGCTGGTGGGAATGCAAAATGGTACAGCCACTTTGGAAAAAGTGTGGCACTTTCTTGAAAAACTAAACATAGTCTTACCATACAATCAAGCAATCATGCTCCTAGGTATTTATTCATTTAAATTGAAAAATTATGTCCACACAAAAACCTGCACACACATGTTTATAGTAGCTTTATTCATAACTGCAAAACAATTAGAAGCAATGAAGATGTCCTTTAATAAGTGAATGAAAAAACCAAACTGTGGTACCTCCATACAGTAGAATATGCTCAGTGATAAAAAGAAATGAGCTATTAAGTAACAAAAAGACATAGAAAAGTTTAAATGTTTATTGCTAAGTGAAGGAAATCAGTCTGAAAAGGCTACATATTTTATGAAATTCTAGAATAGACAACTATATGACATTGTAGAAGAGGCAAAACTGTAGACACTGGAAATATCAGTGGTTGTCAGGGTTCGAGAAGTGGGAAAGAGGCGAGAGACAAATAGTTGGAACACATGGGATTTTTAGGGCAGTGAAACTATTCTGTATGATACTATAATAGTGGGTACACTACATAGGCATTCAGTAAGACATCTAATCTAATGAAAGAGAAACATGCAAATTGATGTCACTTTGCTACATGCCAAGCCATGCCCACCAGCCAATCAGAATGATTATATGTAAATTAACCCAACCAATATGGCAGCAGGCAGCCACGGAGCTGGAGCAAGCAGGAGGCTTGGTTGCCCTGGCGATGGAGAAAGCCAAGCTTCCTGCCTGCCCTGGCCTGCTGTGGCCTCCGCTCAAGGCAACAAAGTTTCAGTTATAGAAGACAAATCCCAGATACCTGCTTATAGCCAGTCTTGCTGGGAGCTTGGGTCGCTAGGGGCCTTGGCGGACCTGCAAACAGCCATCAGCTCCTCACCCCAGATGACCACACCCTCACGGGGTTAGGGTCCCCACTGGGGGCTGTGGCCAGCCTGAAAACACCCATCAGCCCTTGACCCAGACTGGCCAGGCATCCCAGCAGAGACCCCCACCCTGAAGGGGCTCTGGCCAGCCCGGAAACAGCCCTCAGTCCCTTACCCAGGCTGGCCAGGCACCACAGTAGGCACCCCTACCCTGAAGAGACTGTGGCCAGCCTGTAAACAGCCCTCAGTCCCTCACCCAGACTGGCCAGACACCACAGAGGGGACTCACATCCCTGAATGGACTGTGGCCATCCTGCAAACAGCCATTAGCCCCTCACCCAGACTGGCCAGGTACCCCATGGGAGACCCCCACCCTGAAGGGGCTCTGGCCAGCCTACAAACAGTCCTCAGCCCTTCACCCAGGCTAGCCAGGCACTCCAGCAGGACCCCCACCATGATCTGGGACACCCTTCAGGACAAATTAGCCAGCTCCCAACCATGCACCAGGCCTCTAACTATCCTTATAATAAAAGGATAATATGAAAATTGACCTTAACAGCAGAATGACTGGTCACTATGATACACACTGGCCACCAGGGGACAGATGCTCAGTGCAGGAGCTTCCCCCTGGTGGTCAATGCACTCCCATCGGGGGAGCTCTGCTCAGCCACAAGCCAGGCTGATGGCTGCCAGTACAGTGGTGGTGGTGGGAGCCTCTCCCGCCTCCTTAGCAGCGCTAAGGATGTCCTACTGCAGCTTAGGCCTGCTCCCTGCTGGCAAGTGGATATCCCTCGAGTATTCCCAGGCTGCCAGAGAGATGTCTGACTGCCAGCTTAGGCCTGATCCCCTGGGGAAACCTGATTGCAAGCTGGCACAGGCCGGACTGAGGGACCCCCCTGAGTGCAAATTTTTGTGCACCAGGCCTCTAGTAGACTGTATAACACACAAACAAAACAGACGATAATGTAAAGTATGGACATTAGTTAATAGTAATACATTAAGATTGGTTCATTAATTGTAACAAATGTACCACACTAATGCAAGTTAATGGGAAACTGGCAGGAAAGTGAAAAAGTATATGGAAACTATACCAACAGCTTAATTTTTTGGTAAATCTAAAACTGTCATTTAAGTCTTTAAAAATACACAATTTTTATTTTATCTCCTATAATGTTAACATTTTCTATAACCATAGTAAAATTAATAAGTACAGAAAATAACACTGGAAATAATATTAACCAAACTACAGATTTATTTGAATTTCACCATCTTTTTCTGTTATAAGATATTATCCAGGATCTTTACCTTACATTTAGTTGTAAAATTACAGTTTATTTTTTCTTTTAAGAAAACTGATCAATTATTTTGTAGTTTGTTTCTTAATTTGGATTTGTCTTATATTTTCTCATGCTTGAAATGAGGTTATATGTTTTAGCAAGAAATTGACAAAAATGGTATTGTCTTTTTTTTTCCCCAAGGGATTTCTAATGTTGTTATGTCTTTTTACTGGTAATGTTCATCTTAGTTACTTAATGAAAATGGTGTCTGCTGAGTTTCTTCTCTGGAAAAATTATATTTTTCTTTATAGTTAACATTAGTATCTTAAAAGAGATACTTTGGAACTGCAAATTCTATTTATCCTCAAATTTTTACCCACTAATTTTAGTATTAATTGGTGTATCTTGCTTGCAAAAATTTTTACTCTGATGTGTGCCCAGTGGTAATTCTCTATTTCCATATTTCCTTTTAAATTACTAATTGAAATATTATAAGGCTAGTTTTTCTATTTATGTTTTTATTTATTTTTACAAGAATAAACTCATGTATAGAAAGGCACATTTAATTGTTAAGTCAAAATTTACCAAAAAAAATGACATTTATGAATAGTTATGCAACAAATAACACAACAATGACCTTTAAAAAGCCAAAGTACTCAAGATGCAAAGTAATAGATATAAACTAATGGTAGAAAATTTTAACATGCCATTCATAGTATAATATCTACACCTATAAAAGAGTAACATGCAAATTGGTATCACTCCACTACGCCCACCAGCCAATCAGAGTGATATGCAAATTAACCCAACAAATATGGCAGTTAATTTGCATACACAGGCACAGAGTGAAGACTGAAGACTAAAGACAGCATAAAAGAAAGCCAAGTGCTACAGAAGGGCGCTAAGTGGTGGAGAAGGGAATGGAGCCAAAGCAGTGAAGATGGTGGAGAAGGGAGGGAGCGAGGCAGTGAAGACAGGAGAGAGTGAGGCAGCAGAGAAGGGCAGGAGCGAAGTGGTGGAGAAGAGTGGAGCGAGGCAGCAGAGAAGGGAGCGAAGCTCCAGCTCAGAAAGCCCTATTCTTGCAGGAATCTTCCTACAATGGGCCTCTAGTAAGTCAAATAAAGTGGACAAAAATAGGTAGTAATATTAAAAAGCTAAACAACATAAATGATCATGTAGATTGATAGGTATATATGAAATGTTATATCCTAATACTAAAGACCAGATCCTCTCAATATACCATTAAAAATATACATAAATAAAATGCTCACAAATGTTGATCATATATATATATATATATATATATATATATATATATATATATACACAAATTGTCTCCTCAGGAGTTTGACCAGGAAACAAGGAGTTCAATCACTTGCTGTGATGTACGCTGACCACCAGGGAGTGGCGGAGAATGAAGGAAGCCTTGGGTGGTCGCCTGCAGCCTGGGAAGGGAGGCCCTGGCAATTAGTGGTCCCAATTGGCCCTGCTCATAGGCCAGGCCTAGAAAGCCTACCCGTACACAAATTTCATGCACTGGGCCTCAAGTATATTATGTAAGAAAGTTGACACATTTTCTACAAAGCAGAACTATTATGAATAGTACTCTTTCAATCACTACCAATAAAACTAGAAATTATTTTTAAAACATTATTAAAAGCCCTTTCACCAAAAAAAAAAAATCAATAACATTTTCTACTAAATAGGTCGTGAATAAAAAAGGAAATAAAAACTGAAATAATGATAACGATACACTACATATTGTAATCTATGATATACATTTAAAACTGATCAGCAGAAATTTCATAGGATAAACAAAAAAGAATTAAAATTAATTAAATATCAAGCTTACAGAAAACAAATTAAGCAAAGAGAAGGGATAAAAGGGAAATAGTAATGATAAAGTCAGAATTAATAAAGTAGAGTAACAGATTAGAAATAATTTTGAAAGTTAACTAAATTGTCAAACCACAACATAATTTTATCAAGAAGCAAAAGGAAAAGCAAAAACATACAAAATAAAAAAATGACAAGAGGTACACAGTGAAACAGAGGAAATTTTAGAAGGTGTAAGAGGCCACTTTGCAAAGCTCTATGCAAATATATTTGAAAACTTAAATAAATT